>CM028351.1:24340739-24578529 GCA_016618105.1 Dendrobium huoshanense | reverse complement strand
TCTCCTTCACAGTC
This sequence comes from Dendrobium huoshanense, assembly GCA_016618105.1. Taxonomy (NCBI): domain Eukaryota; kingdom Viridiplantae; phylum Streptophyta; class Magnoliopsida; order Asparagales; family Orchidaceae; genus Dendrobium; species Dendrobium huoshanense. The sequence continues at coordinate 24,578,515 of CM028351.1, read as the reverse complement.
TTCAGGACCCGATAGACCCGGGCTGAGAGAGTTTCAGGTTCCTTTCTCTTTGGAGGAGCTGGGACTTCCTGTCGTTGCTCCCAGAAAGACTTCTTCAGCTCACTAGTGGAGCTATTCCTTTTCACCCATTTTAAATCAGAAAATTTGTTCCGGGTAGGAACATTGGCTTCAGGCACTTGGGCCGGCAGATTTGATGGGTGGATTGGGAGTTGTTGTTGCTGAGCTTGGAGTTCAGCATTCATCTTTCTCCTTTGCCTCCTTGTAGGCCTTCCTCCAGATGAGGAGGCCTCAGCATCGTATTTCCCAGGTGCAGATAACCTGGTCGGCAGGGGTGTGGTGTTTATAGTCACCACAGAGACTCTTCCACCATTCACAATTCTTCTAGTGGTCAGGGCCTCAGGCTGTGACAGCCTCTCGAACACAGAAATTCTCCCACGAGAATTTTCAGCAGCAGGTCGTTGTGCTGGTAGATGCACACGACGGGTGACAGCTTCATCAGCATTGAGTCTTCTGGCAGACTTCTCAACATTCCTACCATTCAGAGGAATGGCAGCATTCCTTGCAGCAATCGCCGGAAAGTCGACGCTACCAAACTGGATGGTAGCTCCGGTGTTTCCGGTCTCGATAATAGCATTAGCCAGCTGGATCCTGGCTCCTTGTCCCAGCTGGACAGTCATCGGCGTGTTCTGTAGATCTATCTTCATAAATGAAAGGCAAGGGTTAGTAATCAGATTCTGATACATCACCCCGCACTTTCAAAATGCAGAGACTTACACAGAACACAAAAATAAGAGAAAATAACATTAGCAAGCAGCTCAAATAATATAAATCTAAAATACTGCTAAATATGTTATCTCAATGGAAAATTTTTTGAATGATCATTTTAGAAAATTCAGAGTTTTGAACTGTTAAAAGATCATTTTGATAGACTCAAAATTTTGAGTACGATTTGAAATAATTGCTACTATAGCACTGAGACGACTAGCCAAAGATGGAAAGAGAAACCAATCCCCAGCGGAGTCGCCAGAAATCTGTGGGCTCCGAAAATTCGGCCCCGGCGTCCGCTCGCTTTTTCTTATTCGGCGAGGGAGTTTTAACGAACTAAGTTCCGAGGTAAATTTTGGAAGGCAGATGGGTTTGTAGATAAGACACTACCCAGAGATTTCGCCCTCATTTTGTGAGGACTTTATGATCTGAGTTCTGGTTTCCTATAGGCGCAAGCCCCTATAGTTAATTACCCCTCTCGATCACGAGAGAGAACTTTCGATTAAGGCTAGTCATCAATCAGATACGTATATAAATACATGTATCTGGCATATAGTAGCAGCAAGGATATGAAAATTGGATTTGGATTTGGGTATTTGGAAAGGTTTGAAAAGTTTGGAAGATTTGATATTTAAAATAGAAATTTCACCATCGTGCACTTAAAGCGGATGGTGGGGAAATGGATGATAGACCCGATCAAGATCCCATGGTTCCGTCGTCCCGGGCCATCGTGGTCCCTGGTCTACTTAGTCAGAAGAGGTAGTCCACCCAACCTGACAGAAGGATCCTTGTCGGCAGCCATGGGTTGCTTCGTCCAAGGGGACCTTGTAGACCGGGGTTGGATGTTTGTCTAAGGGGACAAATTTGAATCCACCTTAGCTTACAGAGGACTTTGTGCCCTATCGATCATATCCTATTGATTCATATCTCAAGGATTTAACGCCATTAAGGAGCGTATCGGCTCTGGCCATAACCGCTATCTGTGGTGCCATTTGGCGGCAAAACCACTCGGTTCAGAGGGCCCCGGGTCATAACCGTTTACCTGCAGTGCCATTTGGCGGCGAAACTGCCGGTTAGAGGACACGTACCACGCCCTTACTAGCAAGAGATTGTTTAAGAATGGATCCTAGTGATATTTTCGACTAGGCATTTCGCTCTTTGTGAGCTGAAGTTGATTTTAATTTGTCCACCTCGACAAACTGTTGCGGAGGGCGGATGGAATTTGCTTTAACTGCGTTGATGGATTTATTTCAATTTTAAATATTTTTGGGATTTTAGATTTTGAGATTTTTGTGGAGTTTTTGGGTTTTATGGATTTTTATGGGTGGAGCTTTGGATTTTGATAGGCATTTGGATATTTGGGAGACATTTGAAAATATTTGGAAACCCCTCCGGTTGAGATCTGCATTCAACACGGCCATCATCGGGGTGTTCGGGGTCATTCCTCTTTATGGATTGAACCCTGTCAACTCTGTCAGGCTGTCGACAGAGGATCGGGTTTCGTAGGCTTTATGCCCTTTGATAGTGAATTCTCATTGTTATAGGCCTTGAAGACCTAATATGGATGTTTTGAGACAAATATAATGGTCGCCACAACCGTATATTTGTTTGTTGGTTCGAACCCTGTCGACTTCCATTGACCCGTATAGAAGGATCAGTTTCGAACCTGAATTCACCTGTCAATCCGCGCAACATCCCTAGACGTCACGTGTGTACCAATAACACGCTCGCCGGGGCCCATGCGGGTTTTATAATTATTTTTACCCCTTTTAGTGTACCTATGTGTATACAATTTATAGTGCACGTGCAGGGATACTTTGAAATAATTGTAGACGCCTTCTGTCTGCTTGTACGAATGTTGCAGATCCGGTGGCGTAGCGTAGCAGCTTCTGGATCAGTTGTTTGCTGCTTTGTACAGGTAGACTGTCGTGCACTATTTGTTGATTTTTGTAGGCGGGTCATAGTGCACTAACTAATCTCCTGCCTTGGGTTGTAGAAGCTCGTAAGAACTTATAGTCTTTATGCATTATGCTGTCATTTTGGCTTTTACGATACATCCACCATTGCTGGAGGTAGATGTATTCATCCTTAGATTGAGGTTGACTACAGGATACTGCACTTACTGTAGTCTTTATGCATCTACTCTTTGTTGCACATACATTTGTATTCGTAGAGAAATCATATGTGTTGCAGATCTTTTGGTTGTTATATATGAGTAGGAGTCGTATTGTTGCTTGTGAGTGAACCAACATTTCACTTCTATTTGAGATTTTAATGAATGACCTTCATTCGTTCATTGACCTCTTTATTTGCAGGGGATACATGTCTTCTACGACGACCTCCTAGAAGTATTTTGAAGAAGATCCATTGTTTCTGCATCGAATTCACCCTTTCACCAATCTCGGGTGGTTTGATGATTGCACTTGCTTGTAGGAAGGCGGATCATTCATCATTGGTCTTCCGTATCGCCATCTCAATCAACAGGCGTTATAGGGATTGTCGTAGGAGATTTACATCTTATTGTGGTCATTTCACATTCGTTGACATTTGAATCAACTACCTTCTAGTTGCAAAGAACATGTGTATCTGTCCTCGATCGGATGGTTATTGGCGCTAACGGGCATTTGCTTTCATTGTGTGCTGCGCTGAATACATCCGTAAGAAGTGTTGTGGTTTGATTGGTGTCGAATGTGAGGGACCAACGATGTTCAAATCGGACTCAAGCCTGAACTCTTCCAAGTCCAGTTCAAATCAAATTCATGAGCTCAATGGCACAAGATCATTTCTATGTCCGTTGTAGTCCAACTCAAGTACTCGCTTGAGTTCGAATTGTTCAAGTCATTAATGTTTAGATCCAGAGTACAAGTTCAAGTTGATTGTTCATTCACATCCTTGCTCGTCTTGCAAGTTCAAATCTTATAATTTGATTAAAGTCATTTGAGTTTGAATGTTCAATATCAAATTCTTGCTCGAGTCCAGTCCAATTTCATGTTCTTTTCAATTTTGAATTTGAATTAAGTCTTTTATTAGTGTCTTTGGAGTTCAATCAAGTCCATGTACGAGTCCCATTTTTGTTCATTTGATGTGCAAATCAAGTCCAAGTACGATCAGTCTTCACCCGAAATTTCGGCAGCCTCCCGGCGTCTCCCCCGTTTAGGGGAAAACTACGAGAAAACTGGGTCTTTCCCACCACGCGCAATAAAGGCGTGTATGGTAGGTGCCCTCTAACGAGGACACCGCGGCCGTGATTTTTTATTCCTCCCACCACGCGCAATAAAGGCGTGTATGGGGTCTTTGACGGTACCTGTTTAAATGCACAGTTTGCTTTCCCCCCGCTCGAGGGTACTTATGAATGACACAATTTGCTTTCCCCCCGCTCGGGGGTACTTATGAGTGACCCCGCCTCGCCGTAGGTGCCGCACCGGGGTCCCTTCCCACCATGTGCAATAAAGACGCAAGAAATCTGAGTTTAGAAGATCCGTACCTTCGCGAGCTTTGACGGTGTGGCACGAGGATCGAGGGAGAGAAGGGCAAGCATTTTATGTATGTATATTTAATTAGATTAATATTAGTTAACTATAATTAATAATAATTAAATTTAATTAATTATAAATAACTAAATTAATGATAATTAATATAAAAAATGAAATAATTAATTATGAATAAATTTAATTATTCATGATTAATTAAAAATTATCATTTTCCTTTATTAATTATAATTAAAATAATTAAATTATAACTAAATAAATTAATTAAAATTAATTATCATTAATTAATATTAATATAATTAAATATAAAATACATGTATTATATTTATTTTTTTTGTTGATTTATGGGATTTGGCCGAGAAGCACAAGAAAGGGAGAAAGTTACCTTCACAGTCTTTGAGCTCCCGTTGTTACTCCGGCTCAAAATATCGTAACTTCCAAACCCGACAAGAAGGGAACGTCGGAGATGGAGCGAAGTCGAACAACAATGGAGGAGGTAAGCCGGTCTCCCCCTCCTCTCTCTCTCTCTCTCTCTCTCTCTCTCTCTCTCGATTTCTCTGGAACAGACGGCGACGGAAGGCGGAGGTCGGGCAAGGATCGGAAGAAAAAAAAAGAGGTGTCGGTCTGCTGGAGAGGAGTTGGATTTGGCGTCGAATGAAGTGGCCGACGGGACCGAGGCTCCCGGATTCGGGTCGGCAGGGAGGTCGGAGCTCTTCCGTGAGTTCGGAAGCAGCGATGGAAGAGGTAGGAGCTTCGTCGGCTAGGGAAGAGAAGGGGCTTTGATGGGAGAGCAGAGAGTAAGAGGAAGGAGCTTCTTGCGATCGTGGAAGAGAGGAGGCGTCGGTGTTCTGCGAATGAGGGGGTTTCCTTCTCATTTTAAAGGCCCGATCCGGGATGCGATCGAGACGAGCTCGCAGCTTTTCCGCAGGATTTCGCGGGACAGAGACTGAACGGCGCCGAATCAGCGGGATAAGCGGACGTCTTCGATAGATACGAGGATTCCAACCGGGATTTCAGCAGAAATTATGGATCCAACGGTTAAGGTATGATTTCATTTTTTTGTTTCTTTTGGGTATTGTATAGACGTCAACAGATTGTGAAAATACGATTGACTTTAGTGACCTTAGCACTCTAAATGAAAATAAAAATTTTTGTTTTCATCAACTCATTAGTAAAATTGAAGTTAGAGAAGTTTTAAAGAAAAAGAAATGTGAAAAAACTGTTTGACCTGATGATATTCCAATAGAGGTGTGGAAATATTTAGGAGATGAAGGAATTTTTTTGCTTACTAAACTTTTTAATATTATTTTAATGACTAAAAAAATGACATATTAGTGGAAAATGAGTGTGTTGATTCTTATTTTTAAGAATAAAGTTGATACACAAGATTGTGCGAATTATAGACGAATTAAGTTGATGTGTCATACTTTAAAACTATGGGAGAGAGTTTTGGAGCATATGTTATATCGTGATACTAATGTTTCTCAAAATCAATTTGGATTCATGCTGGGTATGTCTACCATGGAAGCTATACATTTATTGAGAGATTTTATGGAGAAATATAGAGAGAATAAGGAGGATTTACATATGATTTTTACTAATTTAGATAAAGCATATAATAAAGCTCCAAGAGAAGTCTAAGGAGAGTTCTAGAAAAGAAAGGGGTTAGTAATGTTTATATTCAAGCCATTAAGGATATGCATATAGTAGTTGTTACTTGTGTTCAAAAACAATGAGGTATGAACAAATATTTTTCTATTGCATTTGGATTACATCAAGGTATTAGCCTTAAGCCCATATCGTTTTGCTTTAGTCATGGATGTTCTTACTAGACATTTGCAAGAGGATGCACTCTGGTGTATGTTTTTTGCTTATGATAATCTTCTTGTTGATAAGACTAGAAAGCGTTGAAGGTAAACTTCAATTATGGAGGTCAACTTAAGAATTTAAAGGTTTTCGCTTGAGTAGATCTAAAACCGAATACATGGAGTGTAATTTAAGTAGATCTAGCAAGGGTTTGTAATTTTAAGCGGTCAAGCCATTAATAAAAGTACACATTTTAGATATATTGGGTCTATTGTTCAGAATGATGGTGAAATAGATGGCGATATTATTAGTAGAATTCAAGTGGGTTGGTGAAGTTGAGGAATGCATCGGGCTTTTTTTGTGATAGAAAAGTACGATTCAAACTTAATTGAAAATTTTATAAGATGGCGGTGAGACCTGTAATGATTTATGGCGCAAAATGCTGACCATTAAAAGTGAAGCATAATATTAAGTTAAGTGTTTCAGAGATGAGGATGCTCAGTGGATGAGTGGCTATACTCTTAGAGATAAGATACAAAACGAGTATATACATGAAAAGGTTGGAATAGCTCCGATGGCAGATAAAATTAGTGAGGGTTGCCTTTGATGGTTTGGTCACATAAAACGTCAGCCTTCTGATGATCTGGTTAGGAGAGTAGATGAATTAGATTTGACATATGTTAAGAAAGGTAGAGGTAGACCTAAAAAGATTTGGTTAAAAAATATTAAAAATGACATTTTTTATTCGATTTAAATAAGAATTTAACTCTTAATAGGATACAATGGAGAAAAATGAATCATGTAGCGAACCCCACATAGTGGGATAAAGGCTTGATGTTGTTATTATTGTTTGGAATATCTAAATTAATCATCTTGCTAGTTTCATATATTCATTGAATGAAAAATATTACCATGTTTATATTTCATATCAATCCACATAAATTCAATAGCAATACTTCGCTAGTTGAATACAAATCTATTCATGGAGATACTTGGATCTTTATGGAATAAGAAAGAGAGAGAGAGAGAGGGAGAGAGAAAGAGAGGAGGAGGGAGTCTGTGATTTTTATTGCTTAAAATTATAAAACTAGTGATAATAATCTCTATCATAAATATAACCTCTGCAATCCTATTTGTAAGTGAGGTTGAGATACAACCCTATAAGAAGGTTACATAAATAATTGTATAAACCACGTGACTAAAATCTAATAAGGATCTACTACAAAATAGAGGTTGTTAGTAGCAATTATACATTAAATTAAATAAAAATAAAAAATTTCCAACTATGGATTGATCATCATGATATTTTTGAATGCCTTCTCTTCCTCTATCAACATCAAATTCCTAAGCTATTTTTAGATGTTCTTTAGATGGAAATGAATTTATTGGCTTATTGAGCTAATTGCAAATGCAATATCTAGCAGTGTGAGATAATTATATTAGCCTCCCAACTAATGATGGCTTGTGTGTGGGATTAGACTAATCACTGAATGGGTGGATCTACTAAGATGCTTAGAAGAGTTAGGCTATTTTTTATGGAGTTTAATTCTAAGTGGAATTAAGATTGGGAATATTTTTTCAACTTTTGAAGTTTAAAAAGAGATATTTATTTACCTAATTTGGGGCTAAGCAAATGAAAAGTAAGATTTGGGTCCTATGCCTAGGGGAAATGATTGATTGTAGATTTTGTGTTTCAACAAATGAGGTAGACTGCATAAGATTTGGTCCCAAGCTCCTAAAATCCATGCCATGAAGTGTTTGGAATTTTAGGAAGTTCCAAAACATCGTGCACAAGAAAGAAAAACTCCTAAAAGAGAGCTCCTATTTTTGGTTTTGAATGTTTTGAATTCATTTGAATAGGGAAGATTCATTCCTACAACTTTAAGAAATTTTAAGGTCGATTTGATATGATTTAATGATCCTAGAAGTTCTTGTAGGTGATTTACATTTCAAGAAATTTAGCAATTTAGAGCAATCAAGCCTATTTTTCTCAACTTTGCAAAGTGTTGGACATGAATTTAATCAATCATGCCCTTTATGGGTCTTACAACATAGACCTTAGGAGGTCAATGAGGAGTCTCACAATAGTTTGGGGCTTTCTAAATTGATTAAATTTACCTTCAAGCATTTGCAAAATTTCATGAAAGTTCATAGGCCTCAACATATGCACATTCTTATTATTGTATATAATGTTTATAATGATCTATATTTGAATGAAAAATGCATATAATTTGAATGAGTTGTAAGTTTAAGAACTTTCTCGTGTGCGTATGTCGTTTATCAGTTCATTTAACCATTAGATTTGAAAACTACATAAATAAGCCTGAATAGTTTCCAAAATGAAATGGAATATCGTCTAAGAACCTTTGAGGGCCCATAATATACTCTCAATTAGCTTCAACAATGCTTGGAATTAAATGGGTACGCTTACACACTCTGCAAATCTTAGTTGAAAAACATATGAGACTTGCCAAATGACCTACAATATGCATTTTAATTTGGATAGGTGTATGACCACTAAATTTGAATCCAATGACCTACAAAATCTAGGTTTTGTGGTAGGTGACGGACAGAGATGCAATATGAGCGCAAATTCATGCATTTGGAGGTTGTTGGGCACAAATACAATGACTCAATGCTCATCACTTTCTTTTTTCGGCTCACATGAGAGCAAACAAGAGAAAATCGTCACATTTCCACTGTTTTGGCCAGAGAGATTTTTTGGACGACAAAAACTGAAGATTTTAAGGACCCTATTTGTTTGGAAGTGTTAAACACATCCACTAAGACTAATAGACACAAGGTTTGCTATGTTTTAAGGGTTTACCTCGCCGAAACTAGTGTCTGACGGTTCCGGTCATAGCATATTTACCTTGAAGAGGTAAAGGTGGCTGTAACGTGCAAGGGTTGTCGTCCAAGCTGCTTTGGATGTTGCCTACGTTGTCAAAAGCTCTTCGAAGACAATTTTCTCAAAGAGGAAGAATCCCTTTGCTTACACTTGTCTTTCAGTGAGTTTTGGAAGAAAGATCAAATGGCAATCGGCCTCCCCTTGCTCGACCCTAGCACATGCAAGAGAGCTGCTAGATCTTCCATGGATGCACGAAGAAGGGTCTTTGCTCTCGTCTGCCACTCGATCTTCTTTGGATGTTGAAGGAAGTGAGGGATTTTCTCTCTATTTCTCCAGGCAACAAGTAGAAAAAGACAGGTCATGCCCGGCTCCAAATCGTAGCTCCCAGAAGAACGATTCAACCTTTCTCGGTCTCTCTCTCTCTCTCACACACACACATTCGGCTCTCTCTCGTTCCATCCAAGATGCCCACAGGGAGATGAAATGAATGAATAAATGCTCTCCCAATCTTCCTCTCAAAATTTGTTTCCTAAGTATGCATATGAAAGCCCTAATTGAACAACTCCCATAAATGTGGCACACAATGTGTACACTATGTACAAAGTGTATGTATACTCACTGTCTGGACGATTGTTCCTGTTTGGACTCCGCACAGAATAATTTCTCTTGGCTCAAACAAATTGACCCTCGGCCTACTTTAGCTATATTGAAGATCTTAAAAATCCTGGGATTAGACATGCAACATAGCTATCCAATTTTAAACTAATCAAAGTCGTTGGATTGAATTTCTTTTTTTTCATTGGATTGAATTTCTTGATTTGGAAGGTCAATTGGATTTAAATTAAATCGATTAGGCTTAAATTGAGTTCGAATCGAGTTCGATTTTGATTGATTTAATTTGGGTTTAATTTGAATAGATATGGGTTTAATTGAGTTGACCGAACTCAATCGTGGGTCCGATTCGACTCAATCCGAGTCAAATCGACAAAAAAATTGTATCAATATCTTATGCCATTTTAGCTTCCAACATTACACAGCTTTGCGGCTAGCGTCATCATCAAGTCCTATTGCAATGGAAATTAAATCTACCGGATGATGCCACGTGAGAAAATTACTCTTTTCACCTTTTCCTTCTCTCAAACTTGAGGACAATGTTATTTTCCATGATGACGAGAATGTTAAACAACAACACATTATAATGGATTCCAAAATTATACATTCAAATTGTCAAGCATGGGCTACAAATATGAAAGATCAGCCTACAAGCATTAAAAGTCTACCAAAGAAGAAGAAAGAAAAAAAAAACATTTCACATCAACACTATAACAACAACATATAGTGAACAAATAAAATCATCTAACCAATTGGTATATGCATATGTAATAAGCACAAACTTATTTATTTTATTTTATTTTTAGTTTTTTATTTTGGCAGACTGATTCTATATTGTAAGCATGATCAACCTAATTAGTATAAATACCTCTCTACTGTAAGGAAAGGGTTATGGAATGAAAAATTATGATTTCTCTCTTTCCCCTCTTCTTCTCTTGGAGTCTACACCTACTCTAAAGGTGTTCTCCCTTCTTGGATGCCAAGAAGCTTAACAATTACCCAGCCACTATTTCACACACCCTGCACAATTCTTTTGCTCTTAGTTACATATTTCTGATGCACCTACCATAGAAAACTATGATTATAGCCTATATGATACTCCACCACACCTATTCATTAACACACCTACTACTGATTTCTCGACTAATGATTCTTCTCCACCTCCTATCTCATATATTGCTGACTTGGCCAATACAATAAAAAGTGAAGACCCATAGTATGACACACCCCTGATTTTATATCTGATGATCATCCTCTCTCTGGAAAAAAATACTATAGCTATAACATGTAAGGTTCACATAGCTGTTGTTCAATCAAACCCACAACCTATTATATTTGTTGCCTCCCTAATTCTAACCATTTTTTTCCAGATGGTCATATTCGTGAGGCACCTTTCGCTGATCAGGTCTTCCCTTATCAAATTAAATGGGCAGTATTTGTTACAATTCAGCATGTCTTATCATGCCAATACAGCCTATCTAATGTTGCCGACCCCATCCTTTCAACCACCAACTCAAATAAAACTATTTCAATCACTAAAGTGTGGCCCCCCATATTATTAGCCTCTCACCACAGCAAATGAAAGCCTTAGATCAGCCCTTCCAAGACTAGGTCACAAATATTCATTATGAAATTAAATTTCTACGCACTAGATAGTAAAAAGAATAAATACATGGAACTTCTTTGATTGAATATGAACTAGAAATCGAGTTGCATTGTTGACGAATATTTTCGTATCGACTCGACCTCGATCGAGCCCGACCAAGCTCGATTGCGCTAGATCAACTCAATTGATCGTTGTCGAGGCTAAATTGACCAAATTAAGCCTCAATTAAATTTAATTAAATCAATTTAATTTAATTTAAATCAAATCAATCCAATTCAAATCCAATCGAACCCCGTCGAGTGTCGTCGAGCCCAATTCGACACAATTCGACGCCGTTTCGAGTTCAATTTCATGAAATGAAATTGATTGAACCCAATCGGACCCTAACCGACCCAAATCGATCCAAGTCGGGTTTGATTCGAACTCAATTTCAGCCCTAACTAATGAGATCATAAGCTGATTTGATTTCCAAAATCAAATTTCTTGATCTAGGGTTGAGATTGGATCACAAATCCCACCCAATTTCAAATCAATTGAGCAGCAAATCTACTCAAGTGGATTTGCTCTCGTTTATCATAATAAGGCAGGGAGATGGGACGGAACGGGCGGCTATCCGCTCGGCGCTTGCGTCCCTAAGTAAACGAAATGAATGGGGAGCCTCATTCGGCTCCCCTGTTGTTTTCCCGCTCCCGTCCCGCAACCCAGCGAGAAAGAGCGAGCAAAGGAGGCGGAAGTCGCTCCCCTTGCGTGCGTCCGACCCCATCCAGGTCAATTCCGGCGCTCTTCTTCGCTTGCGTTCGTCCTTCTGTCCCGAGAAGAGGAAGCAGAGCCGACTGGATCTGCGTGTTTGTCCATCCCGAGCGCAAGGAGGCCGGCCGATTCTCCCAGCCTCGAGTCTTGCACGCCAAACTTCCGTCTGATTTGAAGCCCCGACTCCTCTCAAGTCTGGATTTCTGCGACAGTGACTTTCTCTCCTCCCCCTCCCAACTCCAGCGACTTTTTGACGACGAAATCAAGTCCGGGAGACTGTCGAACAGCAAAATCTCTTGTTTGGAACGTGCAGACAGTAGCCAACAGCTTCCGGGAGCCTCCAAACGGTGAAAACTGCTGTCCGGTGTACTTTGGACAGCAAATACACCTTCCGGAGCGACTTGGACAGCAGCGACGACGACCGGAACACCTAGGACAGCGACTTTGAAGCTTGGATTGGAGCTTGGATTGGAGCTTGGATTGGAGCTTGGAGCGGACCTTGGACAGGAATTTGGAGCGCTAGGACAAACCGGGGAAGGTATACCTTTGAAACTTAGTGAAACCTAGGATCCCCCCATGGCCAATTGTTATGTGGTTGACGCCTCCAAGCCCTAGGTCCTTAGAAACTTCAATTTTCGCTCTCCTAAAATCCTATATCCGCTGTCCACTTGTTTAAATCATGAAAATTAAGTAAGTTTCCATGATTTGTTCTCATGTGAGGGCTAAAAGATAGCGGCGTGGCGATGGGGCGTTGAACTTGTGTTCAACGTCCTTATTTTTGCATGCAAATAATATCCATGTCATGTTTAGTACTTTTACCTTTGACCAAACCTTAGGTTTAGTAGCTCGCCCAATGTCTAATGAAATGTAGAAGTGCGAGGTCTCTTGTCTAAGTGTGGCACGCGTTAACATACCCTAAAACTTGTATGTTTCAACTAGATTAGCACATGCATGTGATAGTTTTACACCGCCATGACATCCACGATCTCCTCTAAATTTGTTAAACGTTCAAGCATGTGTTTCAATCTTTTTTTATAAGGTTAGGGTTTGTTCATGAGCACTTTTAATTCATGTTACAAACTCTACAATTAATGAATTTATTGGAAAATATTATTGAACTCCAAATTTAGGAAGGCAAAGCGAAAAAGTTTTTTTTTACATGCTCTCATTTCTTAACGCTAAACTAAGCTTGCATGAGTTATTGCATATTTGAATATTCGCTATATGTCTATGGCTATGATCCTTGTACCTACAATTTGCAAAACCCTGAATATGCCCACCAAACTTATGGATGCTTGTAAAGCAAAGATGATTTGGTCTATGGCTTCAAGGAGCTTATAGATTGCACCACATCATATATTGGAAGTTTGTTGGACATGTTTAGTATAGTTTGTAAATTGATGGGTTAAGGGTTTTAACACATAACTTAGGCACTTGGTGAAGCTTTCGAAAAGACAATCGAAAGCCTTCACCCTTAGGCTCCCCTTAGACTCTAGAAAACTAATTCTTAGAGCCTATACATAGGATTTCTAATGACATTCCATCCTATGTCAATAGATCCCTTAGATGATATCGCATATTGTCTTTCTAGGAGAGTCGTAGGAGCAAGTCCACCTCAATCTTTCCTACCCAAATCATGCCAAAATTGATTTGGAAATCATTTCCTTCCTCATGTATGGAAATTCGAAGCATCTCAAAGCGTCAATTTTCCATTGCATGAACAATCTTAACCTAGGACCCCAAAAATCCTAGGTTCAGCTCTCTTTGCTTGTAGATACAAATTCTACAATCACCCACTCATCTCCCCAAATGCATGGTGATTGGAACCTTCTCAAGGCCCCAAACGCATATCATTGTATGACTTTTGGAGCACCCTCAATGCTCCAAATGTTTTATCATTTGACTCCTAGCATATCTTAGGAGTTATAATCAACCTTTGTCATGCCTTGCATTATGAATTTCCCTAAAAATCCTTAATGCATTATGTTACAAGCTTTAGAAACTTGGAGCAAAAATCCAAATTTTCTTACATCTCTTGTTGGAACACCAAAACCAACAAGCATCCTCTCATGTGAGGTGAATTGAAGTCCCTCAAACTTTCTAGTGTACCATCACATGAGTCTTCCAACTTAGAGAATCAAATTCTAGGTCCTCGTCCTTCCATTGGTTGAAACAAGAAAACGAACAAATGTTTCTCTTGCTTGATGCTCTCTAAATCACCTCTAAAGAAATTAAAGAGCGCTAGTGGACTTTGGGATCAAACCCTAGTTCCCCCATTTCATTTGCTAATAACACAAAGTTAGCGAATAAATGTTTCCCTTCAAACATAATGATTTGGAATTCTCTAAAATTCCAACCTATCATTATATGAAAATCTTGTAGCTTAGAGCCTAAATCTAAGCTCTCATTTCTTTCATTTTGAGACTAAGATCAATGAAAGAATTCCCTTCTTAGGCTTAGGATTCTAAATCTAGTCTATCTCATTTGCCTAACCTATATGGGTAGATGACCCTCTTAATTTGTAGTTTAAAAAACTACAAATTAATTACATCTCTTATGTAATAATATTTGGAGCACCTCAAATTTCAAATATGTTATTGCATAAATTCTTTCTAACTTGGAACCAACTTTCAAGTTCTCACACCTAGTTTGTTGAAGCACTTAATCAACAAATAATTCACTCATGTGTTGTAAGAGACTATCCAAGGCTCTAAGTGCTCCTACACATGAATCTTTGTAGTTTGGAACCAAACTCTAAACTATCAATCCTTGTATTGGAACATAGAACCAACCAATCTTCTTTTTCTCTTCGTTTGTTAAATCATAAAATTGACAAATGAATACTCCTCTCCCTCATGTATGATAATTTGGAATCTCCAAAGGCTCCAATCAAACATCATTACATGGTGGTCAAATCTTAGAAACAAACTAAAAGTTATTCACCTCTCGTTTGTTGAAACAAGATCAACAAACAATTTTCCTCTCCATTCACTTAACCCACGTTTAAGTGAATGATCACCCTCTTTGAATATCAAATATTCAAAGGTTTTCTATGAGTTTTGTAACTTTCTAAGTTACATCTTTTTTCTTCAACCTCAAAGTTGTAGGAAGCTTTTCAAATAATCCATTTGTTGGAGCACAAACCAATGGATAATCCTTTGGACATAGGATTCAAATCTTAGTCTTCTTCATTTGCTTAGCCATTAATTAGCAAATGAATGCTACTCCTTGAACACCCAATGTCCAAGGAATCTCCTCAACATGTAAATCCAAAATTTGCTTGTTGTTTCTCTTCTCTACAACCCAAGAAGTTGTAGGAAAACCCTTACATTCTCCTAAAATCTAAAACTAAGAGGATGTACATGTCTCTTTGAACACTAAATGCTCAAAGAATGTTCTTGGACTTGCAACCCATAAGTTGCATCTTCCTCCATCTTTCCTACAAGTCAAGATTGTGGGAGAGTATTTAAATCATTTTCATGCTCCCAAACTCAAGTTGGAAGGATGAATCCCCTTCTTTGAATGCCAAATGTTCAAGGAAGATCTTCTACTTTGCAACTTCCAAGTTGCATTTCATATTTCCTTTTCCTATAAGTTGTAGGAAAACCTTGCACCCTCTCCTTCCTACAACCCAAAAATTGTAGGAAATTATTTCACTCTCTCAATCCAAATTTTGAGAATGTACGCTTCCTCTTTGGATACCAAATGTTCAAAGAATTCTCTTGGAGTTGTAACTTCCAAGTTGCATCCCTTCTCCTTTTATCCTCCAACCCAAAATTGGAGGGATGAAACCTTTCTTTTCTTTGGACACCACATGTCCAAAGGAATTCCTCCAAATTGCAATCGCTAGATTGCACATTGGATTACTTCTTTTCCTATAAATCTAGATTGTAGGAAACCACCAAAATTTTCTTCATTTCTCTTAACCCAAATTAAGGAAATGAAACTCCACCTCCTTGAATACAAAAATTCAAGGAACCACCTTCTTGATTTGTAACCTTAAAGTTACAAATCCTCTTTCACTCCTATAGACTCCAAAAGTCTTAAGGAATTCCTTACCTTAGCTCAAAGCGATAGGTTCTTTTACTTTTCCTACAACTCAAAAGTTGTATGAAGCCCACTTTCACTCAACCTATATTGAGTAATCCAATTTTGTCCCAATTTATCATACCTGTTGAACCAAAAACAACAAGTAACTTCACCCCAAGCTTAGGATTCAAGTCCTATTTCTCTTTGCCCTTCCAAACTCAAGTTGGAAGGGGGCAATTCTCTCTTTGGACATCAAAGTGTCCAAGGACCTTCATGAATTTGCAACCCAAAAGTTGCATTTTCTCCCAATTCTCTTCCAACTCCAAAGTTGTAGGAGATTTCTCCTTTCTTTGGCTCCGAAAGCTAAAGGGAACTCTCCAACATTTAGCTCAAAAGCTAAATGTCAGATTCCTACCTCTTCTTCTTAACTTCAAAAGTTAAGGAGAATTTCCCTCAACAAGTGGCCCAAAAGCCACATGTTGGACACTCCTTTCTTAGACCCAAACTCTAGAAGGACTTTTAGTGTGACATACCACACAAGCCTCACACACTTAAATGCACAACCCCTTAGGCATGCTAGGATTAGGATTTTTCTTTGTGTGCGCATGTGATTGATGTTGTGGAGTGATTGACTTTTGGATTGTCTGCGTTGTGGGTACTTGCCCTTAAGTGGTTAGTGTAGAAAGATATAAATACTTTTTTGTGCAGATGGCCATATCTAAATGGGGGACGCTCATAAAAAATAATAAACTACTTGCATGACAGGTACTGCTTAAACCCCCCCCCCCCCCCCCCAAAGATGTGGCCAATAGGGTAGAAGCAGGGGGCCTAGCACTTAGCGCTCTAAGTGTTAGGCCAATTTTGGGATGATCATATTTCTGTTATATAAACTGCCGCCTGACACTATTTTGCAGATTTGAGTCTTTTTCTTTTTACATCATGTATTTGATTATATATAGGGTGTAAAACTTGTGGGGTTTGAATCAGAAAGCAAGGAAGATCAAGAGAAAAAGTACCATTTTGGAGATGAAGCCCAAAGACCTCCTTGAAGGTTAAAGCTTGAAGACCCCCACAAGTAGAGTATGTAAATATAACTGGGTTGTATAATGACAGTCAACTCAGCTGCCAAATCTGGTTGTAATAATGTGGACTCTCATTACATTTCCTTGCATTTGATATAAATAAAAGCATGCTTTATTTGTTTACTGGGTGTGCAATAGAAATGCATGTCTTTCCTAGGTTTCTTCTCTTGTTTTTGTGGGTGTGGCCTGGACCTGATCACGCTAGGCTCTTAGGATAAAAATAAGTTTTCTACCCTCTTAACATGTAAGCAATCTAAAAATAAAATCAAATTAGGCTTCATGTCTTTCAAGTAAGAAAAATTGCATGGCTCCCTTCAAGGAGCCAAGTTTTCAAAATTGAAAATAAACATGCATAGCCCAAAGTGTATTGCATATAGAAAGCCCTCATTTAAGGATTAGATAACAAAAAAAAAGTCTTTTTCCTTGTGAGTCAGCATATGAATACCTACATAATTAGACATCTTGGCCTCAAAGCCAAGCTATAAGCCCTACCTTCTAAATAAAAACAACCCTACCACTCTACATTTGCATTGAGACCAGATAGCATGGTTTTAAAAGCGATAAGGGGGAGTTTAGCTGGTAGTCCCTTCCAGGCGGGACAATAAATCCAGAGGTCGGGCAGGCTATACCTCTTATGAGGTGTAGTTTGTAAGCCCCTTTTGCACTCGTTAGATTTTGGTTCGAGGCACTACCTATCGGTAGTCCTCACCTTAGTCTTAGGGTCCGAGGCATGGGTTGATTCCAAATCACCCTATAAGCCCTCACCTTTTGCATTGAGACCAGATAGCATGGTTTTAAAAGCGATTAGGGGGAGTTTAGCATGTAGTCCCTTCCAGGCGGGACAATAAATCCAGAGGTCGGGCAGGCTATACCTCTTGTGAGGTGTAGTTTGTAAGCCCCTTTTGCACTCGTTAGATTTTGGTTCGAGGCACTACCTATCGGTAGTCCTCACCTTAGTCTTAGGGTCCGAGGCATGGGTTGATTCCAAATCACCCTATAAGCCCTCACCTTTTGGGTAATTCCTACAACATGTGTTGTTGGAATGTAAGCCCCAATCTTCTAATAAAAAAATATCAACTTAAATCAAAATTAGATTGTTAAAATGTAAAGCCCAACATAGGATAGTTTGGGCACCTCTGAGTTTCATCTCAGAATCAAGTGCCCCTACTTCACCTCCTTTGGCTTTCATTCCCAAAATCCAATCTAAGTTGATCCACTCCTCCTTGAAATTCCTAAAGGACCAAAACCTTTAAGCAAGTTTTTCATGGATTTTAAGATAAAAATCAAACTTTAACCAATGTCTAAAATGACTTCCAAAGAAAGAGAACCACTAGTTTAATAAAAAATTTTCCCAAATCAAACTTGTGATGTAATTAACCATAGGGGCTTGCCCCTATGGGATGTCTGTACCCCAGGAATAAATAAACCCCACTCAACCAAACATTGAGTGGGGGAATCTCTGTTAAAATTGTAAATTTTATGATTGAGTCCATAAGGAAAATGATATTTTTACCCTTCGGGGTGATATATCAAGTTCTTATGCCGTACTCGATGATAAAGTATGCAATCCATTTGATGATACAAAAATTCTCCAACAGATTTTCTGGCGACTCCGCTGGGGAAGATGTCTCTTTTCATCTAAACTAGTGGTTTCATTAAGTCATCCTAAATGTTGGCTAAATGGCATTTGCAAAATCAACATTGTATTATATACCTCTCCAATTTTCAAATGTTAGGTTGAATGGTTCCAATACAAGCAAATGCAAATCAAAATAAATTTTCAAATGAACTTTCAAAAATATAAGAAAGATGAACTTTGATTTTCCAAGATTAATCATTTTCAAAATCTCAAAAATAAATTTCAATTCCAAAATTTCTCCACATCATAATTGTTGTGGTTGTATGAGACTTACAACCAAACAATGCCAAATGGTGTGACCTTCCAAAATTTATCCATTTCCATCATCATCCGTCAAAATCCGGGTCACAGTTGTGGGTAGTCAGTGATTCAAGTTAGTGGTCAGAAAACCCAGAAAAAGTGCAGTGATTAGTTGATGTCATGATAATTGGATTAGAAAAAGATGCAACAGAAAGATTGATTAAGGAATTTTGATTTCAAGGATATCTATTGAAATTCAGTTGTTTGAGAATTCAGTAAGGCAGAAATGGAAGGCAGATTGATTTTTAAGTTTGGTGATCAGTTACAGTTGTCCTTTGATCAGTCCCGCTTTGCTCCTGGGGATATGATCAAGTTTGGTCAAGGTTTTGAGGATATGGAGGTTATTTTCCAAGGTCCTACACCATCTGAAGCTAGGACTTTGGAAAATCAACCTTCATCTGAAAAGGTGTTGGAAATAAACCTGCCCACTAGGGAGAGGTCACCTACTCAGGATAGTAGGAAGAGGGTGACTGAGCTGTCTCCCAAAGCTTTAGCCTCTCGACCTTCTGTTTTTAATAGATTAACCTTCCCTAAGATCCTGAAATCAGATGAAAGACAAACAGCTTTGACTCCAATGTTGCATAAGCAGAAGTTTGTTAAGAAAGAACCTGAGCCAATTCAGTCTGTAGTAGTTGCTCCAAATGTCCCAAAGTCTGATGGTCATTTTCAGTCAAGTCAATTTGAGGAGGGGGGCAGTTCTACCTACCTCCTTACTAGATCCCAAAAAAGGAACAAATATAGGAGGTATAAGAAGAGAAAGGAAAGGGAAGAAAAAGCTGAGCGGGATTCTGAGATGATAGACCTCTCTCCATTAGCTGAGGGGAGTAGGTTCTATCCTCTTTCTTTGTCTAGGAGAGAGGAGGACATTAAGAAGATAGTTACACCACCCCTAGGCCTCCATCTAGAACTTCTGAAATTACTCCTGATGAGATGACAAAGAAGTGGGAGAAGGGAATAAGGAGGATTTTTCAAAGGGTGGCTGATCGAATGCATACCACCAAAGAGGAAGTGATTAAGGCCATGAAAAACACAATCACTAGAGATTTTGCTAAGCTGCTTCTGAAAGAGGATAGAGATCCTGAAGATAACAAATTGATTGTAGAGCCAACCCGAAGAGATAGGCGCAAATTTTCTAGGCTGCCAGCAGTGTCAGCTTTGACAGATGGGTATAGTTCTGGGCCTCCTCAGGAAAGGGCAGCTAGTGAGCAGATTGTTTTGGTTGACTATTCAGCACCGCTACCTGAGGTTCGTGGCAGACCAAAGGTTGATCGCCGAGTGGTCCCTCGAACTTCCCTTTCTAGTTCTGTTAGATCTGATGTACCTACTAGATTTAGGAGGTCTCCAAAAGAAGACCAACCTTCTACTCCTTATAATGAGCCACACTCTGGGGGTCACATTCAGACTCCACCTTTAGATGAGGTAAATTTGGGACACAAAAAATCACATACCTCCTAATTTGGGGTGAAGGAAGAATGGAGACCCAAGGTGGTGGCTCCATCAAAAGTACACTCTTCCTCTTCCACTCATGTTGATCCTGATGATAAAGGGAAAGCACCAATGGAGGTGAATAGTTACGAGGAATATCATCCTTCTCATGTCAACCCTTCAACAGGCAAAACCATTGAAGAAATGATGGATTACTTGAAAGAAAGCCTTAGAAAGATCGATGAGGAAGAAAGGAGAGACAAGGAGGAAGAGGAAAATTATAAAAAGTTGATTGAAAATTTTAATCCTGATGAGGATGATCTTATGGATGAGGAGGATATCTATGTTCTCCACTATAACAGAAGATGATCCTCTCTTCCAGGAGACCCTCATACAGATGAGCTATTGGAGGTGCAAGTAGAGGAGGAAGGAAGTGAAAATCCCCAGATCCGTGCCTTGCTACAACAGTTGAAAGATAAAGATACTCAGCTCAGTGATATGGCTAAGAGATTAGATGAGATGGCTTCCGCCATGACTGCCCTTACTACTCAGCTTTTGGGTCCCCAAAAGGTCCCAAATACAATTGATAGACCTTCCACTAGTGCAGAAAAGGCTAAGGAGGTAGTGCAAGTTGATGAGGACATAGGGAGTCAAGAAAAGAATGAACCTGGGTCAGTTAATCTCCAACCTTCAAAGGAAGATTTAAAGGATTTCATTAGTCAGCAGATTAAGGAGTCAATGGCACAGGGGAAAGGAGGTCACTCTATTCAAAGAGGAAGACCTTATCCCGAGGAGTTTGACTTGGTACAGTACCCCAAAGGTTTTGTTTCCCCTTCCTTCAAGCTCTTCAATGGTATGGGAAACCCACGTCAGCAATTAGCTCACTTCAGGGCTGGGTGTTGTAATGTGGGTGGCAGTGACGCTCTCCTCTTCAGACAGTTTGTGAGCAGTCTTTCAGGGGTGGCTTTTGATTGGTATGCTGAGTTACCAAATGGCTCAGTAAAGACTTTTTCAGAGTTGGAATCCTTGTTTGTGAAGAGGTTTTCGGAGGCCCAACATCACGTTACAGTGGGAGACCTTTTGGTGGAAAGGCAAAAGCCAAATGAGGGGTTGGTGGATTACATTCTTAGGTGGAGAAACCTTAGCCTAAACTGTGAACCACAACTCCAAGAACAGCATGCCATAGAAATTTTACTAAGGAATATTCATGGTCCTATAGCACTCATTCTTAAAGGGTTCACTATTAAGACTTTTGAAAAATTAATTAGTAAAGCTTCTGGCTTGCAATCTGAAGCATCTCAGTTGTTATTCCTTAGAGATAACACTAATGGTGACCAAGCCAAGAAATTCAAGCAGAAACCAGTCGAAAGAAAGGGCAGTGTGTCAGCATTATCATTTCAGAAGGGAAAGCAGATTCAGATTACTGAGCAGCAGCAGCCTAGAAAGATCACTGAGCAGCAGCCTAGAAAAGATAAGGAGAAGGTAGCCAAAAAGCCTGATCCTAGGGGATTGGTAGAAAAGATTAACCAACAGTACTCTTTTAGGAGAGATGCCACAAAGAAAATCTTTAAGTCTTTGATGCAAGATGACAATTTCCAACTCCCTAAACCCAAAAGACCAGAAGATGTTGATAAGAGCAATGAGCCAAACTATTGCCCTTATCATAGGATGTTGGGTCATGTTTTAGAAGATTGCTATGTCTTTAAAGACTGGGTTGAAAGTGAGTACAAGGCTGGTAGGATGAGTATTCCTAATGCATACTTAGCGAACCCCTCACAAGGGTCTGCTAAGGTTATTCACGTGGAGGTCATCCCTACTAAGGGGCAGAAAACAGAGTCAACCACTACAGTTTCCCCTCCAACAGTGTTCAACCAGAAAGGCAGTGTTGGTTTGCTTACAGATGCAGAGGGTTGGCAGTTGTCTTTGTCTAAATCTTCTTTGAAAATGTTAAACAAACTACCCAACACCCCATTGGAGTTTCCAAAAGAAACTCAAATGCCCATAAAAAAAGCATTTGGAGTTCCTCCAAATAACTCAATGGAGGGAAAGGGTCCTTCACCTTTGAAACTTCTTAAAAAGAGAGTTTCAATGGTGAAGGGAAAGGAAAAAGAAGAACCATTTTCTAAAATCAAGCAAGTTATCCTTCCAAATGGCAAGGGGAAATCCCCCAAGCCTCTCACCCTCTCTGATTTCATGTATGTTTCAAAGGGTGTTAGTGAAATGAACAATCCTTCTACGTACGTGCTATCTGTCCATTCTGAATCTGAAAATGAACAAGCTGTGTCTAAGTCTTCTCAATTGCCTGAATCATGTGAATCTAGTTCTGATGATGATCTACCCATGTACAAAATGCAGGGAGTAAAGATTGTCATTGAGCCCGAGTCACCTGATTTAGAGACAAATCAAGTGAAAGAAGAATCAGATTCTGAGGTTTTGGTTGATGTGACATCAACTTCTGAGCCTGAAGAGATAACAGAAATAAATCTCAGAAGTGGTCGTGTTGTACCATCTCCAATGGCATCTAAAAAAGATAAGGGAAAAGAACCTATCAACCAAAATGAGGGCGTGGTTCCACCAACACTTGCTCCACAAGAGAAAGTGGGTGGTGGGCCACCAAAAGTGGATTATAATGTGCTAGCTCACCTTAGGAAACTACCTGCGAGGTTGAGCATATATGATGCTCTCGTGCTTTCTCCTGAAATGCGAGAGGCTTTGGTCAAGGCTTTACTTGATCCTGAAATTTGTTTGGCTCAACTCGCAGAATGTTCCTTTGAGGAGGCTTTACACTTCAAAGAAGTACCTGGAGTAACCTTTTCTGATGAGGATTTACTTCTAGGTACTTCAGATCACAATCGCCCACTTTATATAACTGTTGATATTGACAACTTCAAGTTGAATAGAGTGCTTGTTGATCCGAGTGCATCGGTCAACATAATGAGCCTAAGAACTTTGGCCCATCTCAATGTTGACACGCAAAAACTAAGTTCTGACAAAATGATGTTGCCTGGCTTCAATGAAAAGGGGCAAAGGGCTCTAGGCTCTGTCACTCTTTCTCTTTTGATAGGGGATTTGAGAACTAAGGCTAAATTCCATATCATTGATTCTGAAACTTCATTTAAAGCACTTCTTGATAAGCCTTGGCTCCATGAATACAAAATGGTTCCTTCCTCTCTACACCAATGTATGAAATATGAAAGGAATGGTGTAGAGTACTGCATAAAGGGAGATTTGAAACCATTTAGTGTGCATGAAGTTGGGAAATACGAAGATGCTTCTTACCATGTTCCAAAGAGGCTATCAGTGTTTTATAGATCTGTGGTACCAACTGAAGATCAAGTGGGAATTAGTGCACCAAAAGAAAAATCTCCAACACTTGTCCAAGAGCACCTTCAAGAGGAGCTTGAGGAGAAGATTAGATGGAATCCTGCCCCTCCTTCAACACAACGAGGAGGTAGGATGGCACAACGTGCTCGCGGGAGAGATCGTGGCAGAGGAGGTAGAAGCCAAGATGGGTGGAGGATGAGGGCCCCCAAAGCCTCATCTCCACCACCTACTCCTAGAACGCCCATCATCCATGTAGGCTCAGGGTCCAATACAAAAGCTGAGTCAAATGTGATGGGTAGTTTAAAAGATGCTGCTTCGAAATGGGTTATCACTGAAAAGCCTATTTGGAACATTAAAGAAAATATTCCATGTGATGAGGACAACTCTCGGAAAGAGGAAGTGTCCAATTTCACTACATTTAAAAAGTTGAATGAGTTTGCAAAGACTTTAACTTCTTTGTCTGAAAGCACAGTAGATGATTTAAATGTATGTGTTGCACCTAATTTAGAAGAAGAGGTGGGGAATAATCGTGTCTTTTATAAAGCACATCAACCCTCAAGTTCAGAAGTGGGTGTAGAACTTGAGGATCTTTCTTTGAATGAAATGGTAGAACTACCTTTTGATTGGTATCCCGCTGGTGTAAAAAGTTTGATTAAAAGAGGTTTTGCTCCTTCTATGTGGTCCAAAGGCGAAGCCCAACAACATGAAAATTTGTGGAATTCCAAATACAAATTTAAAAAGAATAAATATGGTGTTGGCTTCGGTACTGTCGGACCAATAGATGACGATGATTACTGTTTGGTTATTACCAACAATCTGGAAGTTGATATGATATTTGCAGAAACCTACAACGCTGTTGAGAGGTTATGTTTAGAGGCTAGCAACGACCCGGATTACCTTCAAATTAGGGATGCACCCCCTGAATTTGAGGAAGAAATCAAATCAACGATTGATGAATTAAAAGAAATCAATTTGGGTACTAAAGAAAATCGACGCCCCACTTTATAAGTGCTTTGTTAAATGAAAATGATGCCAATGATATGGTACAACTCCTGACAGAGTTTAAGGACTGCTTTGCTTGGAGTTATGATGAAATGCCAGGATTAAATCCAGACATAGCAGTCCACAAACTTGTCATTCAACCAAATGTTGTTCCAGTCAAACAAGCTCCCTAGAAGGATGCGTTTGGAGATTGAACAACAAGTGATTGAAGAAGTAAAGAAATTACTTGAAGCTGGTTTTATTCGAGAGGAAAAATACCCCTCTTGGTTGGCTAGCGTTGTCCCTGTTAAGAAAAAGAATGGACAGATTCGCGTATGTGTCGATTTTAGAGACTTGAATAAAGCATGTCCTAAAGATGAGTTCCCGTTGCCAATCCCTGAACTCATGATTGACATTGCTTCTTCTCATGGTCTCTTTTCCTTTATGGATGGGTCATTAGGGTACAACCAAATCAAAATGGCCCCGGAGGACGAGCAATACACTGCTTTTAGAACACCCATTGGAATATACTGCTATAAGGTCATGCCTTTTGGCCTTAAAAATGCAGGTGCAACCTACCAGCGTGCAATGACTAGAATATTTGATGAACTCATTCATGACAAAGTTGAATGCTACATCGATGATCTCGTGGTCAAAAGCAAAGAAAGAGATGATCACTTGTTTGATTTAAGGGTTGTATTTGAACGACTTTGTCGGTACGACCTCAAGATGAATCCCTTAAAGTGTGCTTTCGGGGTGACTTCAGGGAAGTTTCTTGGGTTTGTTGTTCGACATCGTGGCATTGAAATAGACCCAACTAAAATCAAGGCGATATTAGAAATGAAACCTCCTAGAAGTCTTACTCAATTAAGATCTTTCCAAGGTAGGTTGGCATATCTAAGACGCTTCATTTCCAATTTGTCTAGTAGATGCCAACCCTTTGCAGCCCTTTCAAAGAAAGATTCAGAATTCTATTGGGATGATAGCTTCCAAAAAGCTTTCGATAGCATAAAACGCTATCTTTTGTCCCCTCCAGTTTTGGTCGCTCCTATTCCAGGGAGGCCATTAATTCTTTACACTGCAGCTTCAGATGAGTCTCTTGGAGCTTTGTTGGCCCAAACCAACGATGAAGGAAAAGAGAATACTTTATACTACTTGAGCAGACGTCTAATTCCTACATAAATGAATTATCCTTCCATTGAGAAGCATTGTTTATGCCTTATTTTTGTTGTTCAAAAGCTTAGGCATTACATGCTCTCTCATAAAATTAATCTGATCTCTAAGGTCAATGCCCTTCAGTATCTCATGACCCGTCCTACACTCTCAGGACGTTTAGCCAGATGGGGCATGATACTACTTCAATTCGACATCACTTTCACTCCCCAACGTGCTATAAAAGGACAAGCTTTTGCTGATTTCCTAGCAGCACACCTAATACCGGCAGGATCTCCCCTAAACGACGATCTTCCTGATGAAAAAATAATGAGTTTGGATAATCATGAAAGCCCTGCTTGGGAGTTGTATTTTGATGGTGCGGCCTCTTTCCAAAGAGGTACTGAACCACAGACCCTTCTCCCCGGTAAAGCTGGAGTTGGTTTGATATTCATAACACCTGATAAAGCCTTATTGCGATATTCTTACAGTTTATCAGACCCATGTACAAATAACGAGGCAGAATATGAAGCTCTGATAACTGGTTTAGAATTAGCAATATCAATGGAAATTAAAAATATTAAAATTTATGGCGATTCACAGTTAGTGATTAACCAAGTTGCGGGAACATACAAAGTTTTGAAACCCAACTTGCTTAAATACCACTCGTATGCCATGAAATTGTTTGAGGAAATTCCTAATGCAACTTTGGTTAGAATACCGCGTGGTCAAAACGCTACGGCGGACGTTCTAGCAAAGCTTGCTAAGGAAATGTCATGTCCTGAAAAGGGTTCAGTCCAAATAGAAGTTTAAAATCGCCAAATTTTGTCTCCTATCGACTTTGAAAATTTGAATGAACCTTCTTCCTTTGGTGAGTTTTCATTTGTGATAGAGGATGAGGATGAGGATGATTGGCGCCAACCTTTTATTGAATATCTCCAAAATGGTAAACTACCGAAAGAGAAGTTCGTTGCTCACCAAATAAAGAACAGAGCATTGTCATTTTCACTAATTAACAACACCTTGTATCGGCGGTCATTTGACCAAATGTGGTTGCGATGTCTTGCAAAAGATGAAGCCCACAAGATAGTGACCGAGGTACATGCGGGGTTGTGTGGCGCCCACCAATCGGGCCCCAAAATGAAATTGAAAATTAAAAGGCTTGGGTACTATTGGCCTTCAATGATTAAAGATTGTGTGGAAATAGCACGGAAATGCCACCAATGCCAAGTACACGGGGTAGTTTTGCATCAACCACCAAACGTTTTGCACCCAACAATAGCCTCTTGGCCTTTTAAAAGTTGGGGAACTGATATTGTTGGGCCTATTAATCCTCCTTCCTCTAAGGGTCATAGGTTTATACTTGCTGCTACTGACTACTTTTCAAAGTGGGCTGAAGCAATACCACTAAGAGAAGTCAAAACTAGCCATGTACTACAATTTTTGAAGGACCATATTGTATACAGGTTTGGCGTTCCTCGTCGAATCATATCCGATAATGGTCCTGCTTTTAAAAGTACCAAGCTTAACCAATTTGTTAACAAACATAGCATTGATTGGAGGTATAGTACGATATACTATCCTCGAGCTAATGGATTGGCTGAAGCTTTCAACAAGACATTAGTTCAGTTGCTAAAGAAATCCTTAGACGAGAACAAACGTCAATGGCATGAAAAGTTGGTGGAGGCATTGTGGGCCTATCGGACCACATATAGAACCCCAACACAAGCCACTTCGTTTGCTCTAGTCTATGGAGCGGAGGCGGTTCTCCCTTTGGAGTTACAGCTCTCATCTCTTAGAATTGCAATAAACAATGAAGTTACAAGTGAACAAAATGCCCAACTAAGGTTGGAGGACCTCGATGGTTTAGATGAGAAGCGTTTGCTTGCTCAACAGAACCTCGAGTTGTACCGAGCCCGCATGGCTCAAGCCCATGATAAATTGGTCCGTCCTAGGACTTTCAAGGTTGGCGACTTGGTCCTAGTTCTTCGCAGACCGATAATAGCCCATCGCAAAATAGGTGGCAAGTTCGAACCTACTTGGGAAGGCCCTTTTGTAGTAGAGAAGGCCTATCAAGGTGGATCTTACCAGTTGATTGATTGTAATGGTGAACGTCCTATGTTGCCTATCAATGGACATTACCTTAAGAAGTATTACAATTAATTGTATGCAAATTTTAATTTCAATGAATGAATGTTTCTTTCAAGTGGAAATGTTCTTTTCATCTGGTTGTGGACTGGATCCGGATTATTAAAATCTTGGTCCAAACTTTCAAATCTTTCACCTTTCCCCCAAAAGGAAAGTCAATGCACCCTTTCCCCAAAAGGAAAGACAATTCAATTTTTTCTAAATAGAAAATCAAGTTCATCTTTTTCCAAGTGAAAGTTCATCTCTTTCTTTCCCCAAAAGGAAAATTCAAATTTATCTTTCTTTAAATGAAAGTCAAATGCAAATCTTAGTACCAAATGCTAAGTGTAGACATCCCCAAATAGGAGTCTTCTTATTAATTTCCGAGTTTAGGTAGAATTCAAACCTTTTAAGGCCTCTCCTAGCTCATTTCTTTAGATCTTGTTCTACCCAAATTGAACACCAATAGGTCTACCCAAATTTAAACTTTTAGTGGTTGCCAAAACACCTTTAGTCTTCCCAAATGTTAAGATTTATCTTGCCAAAATAGATAACCTTATACCAAATACCTTTAAGGCCTAAGGAGTAGTCAAAATACTCTTAACCTTAGCTCTTTTGAGTTTTATCTTACCAAAATAAGATGAACTCTACCTCTACTTGGTTGCCAAAATACCTCTTAGAGCTTTCCAATAGGTGTCAAATGTTTTTTGACCTTTAGGAAACAACAAATGTTCCTATCCCCTCTCAAATGATAGTGAAAATATCTTTGAGAACCCTTTAGGTGGTAGCCAAAATATCCCTAACTTTTAGGAGATAGCAAGATGTCCCTAAGACCCTTTTAGAGACTCCAAATGTCTCTAATCTCTTTTCAAGTGATAGCCAAAACATCCTTGAAAGCTTCATAGGTGGTAACAAAATACCCCTAGCCTTTAGGTGATAGAAAGATATCCCTAGGCTCTTTTAGAAGTCATCAAATTCCTTCTAATCAAATCAAATTATTTCTAAAGATATCAAATATCTTTAGGAATCACTTTTAGAAGTTGTCAAAATGCTTCTAATTGATCCAAAATCTTTCTAGAGATATCAAACATCTCTATGAGCCTCTTAGAAGTTATCTAAATACTTCTAACCAAGTTAATTCATTTCTAGAAATATCAAATGTCTCTAGAATTATTCTTAGAAGTTAACAAATTACTTCTATTCCTATCAAATTCTCTTTAAGGATATCAAATGTCTTTAGAAACCTCTTTAGAAGTTGCCAAAATGCTTCTAAACACTCTTCCAAGAGTAATCTAAAACTCTTTCCTTAAGGCGATATATAGAAATCTCCTTGCCTTTGTAGATCTTGTCTAAAACTAAGCTTAGACTTTCATAGATCTCTCTTTCTCTTTCAAATCATACCCTATTTGATTTGGAAGATCCCGTTTGATCATTATTTGGTCAACGCCAATATGTGTGGCGTACTTCTTTTCGTTCACCACACATATTGAGGGTCCTTTTGTTGACGAATAATTTCGTATCGACTCGACCTCGATCGAGCCCGACCAAGCTCGATTGCGCTCGATCAACTCAATTGATCGTTGTCGAGGCTAAATTGACTCAAATTAAGCCTCAATTTAATTAAATTAAATCAATTTAATTTAATTTAAATCAAATCAATCCAATTCAAATCCAATCGAACCACGTCGAGTGTCGTCGAGCCATTTTCGACACAATTCGACACCGTTTCGATTCATGAAATTGATTGAACCCAATCGGACCCTAACCGACACAAATCGATCCAAGTCGGGTTCGATTCGAACTCAATTTCAGCCCTAACTAATGAGATCATAAGCTGATTTGATTTCCAAAATCAAATTTCTTGATCTAGGGCTGAGATTGGATCACAAATCCCACCCAATTTCAAATCAATTGAGCAGCAAATCTACTCAAGTGGATTTGCTCTCGTTTCTCGCAATAAGGCAGGGAGATGGGACGGAACGGGCGGCTATCCGCTCGGCGCTTGCGTCCCTAAGTAAACGAAATGAGTGGGGAGCCTCATTCGGCTCCCCTGTTGTTTTCCCGCTCCCGTCCCGCAACCCAGCGAGAAAGAGCGAGCAAAGGAGGCGGAAGTCGCTCCCCTTGCGTGCGTCCGACCCCATCCAGGTCAATTCCGACGCTCTTCTTCGCTTGCGTTCGTCCTTCTGTCCCGAGAAGAGGAAGCAGAGCCGACTGGCTCTGCGTGTTTGTCCATCCCGAGCGCAAGGAGGCCAGCCGATTCTCCTAGCCTCGAGTCTTGCACGCCAAACTTCCGTCTAATTTGAAGCCCCGACTCCTCTCAAGTCTGGATTTCTGCGACGATGACTTTCTCTCCTCCCCCTCCCAACTCCAGCGACTTTTTGACGACGAAATCAAGTCCGGGAGACTGTCGAACAGCAAAATCTGTTGTTTGGAACGTGCAGACAGCAGCCAACAGCTTCCGGGAGCCTCCAAACGGTGAAAACTGCTGTCCGGTGTACTTTGGACAGCAAATACACCTTCCTGAGCGACTTGGACAGCAGCGACGACGACCGGAACACCTAGGACAGCGACTTTGAAGCTTAGATTGGAGCTTGGAGCGACTTTGGAGCTTGGAGCGGACCTTGGACAAGAATTTGGAGCGCTAGGACAAACCGGGGAAGGTATACCTTTGAAACTTAGTGAAACCTAGGGTCCCCACATGGCCAATTGTTATGTGGTTGACGCCTCCAAGCCCTAGGTCCTTAGAAACTTCAATTTTCGCTCTCCTAAAATCCTATATCCGCTGTCCACTTGTTTAAATCATGAAAATTAAGTAAGTTTCCATGATTTGTTCTCATGTGAGGGCTAAAAGATAGCGGTGTGGCGATGGGGCGTTGAACTTGTGTTCAACATCCTTATTTTTGCATGCAAATAATATCCATGTCGTGTTTAGTACTTTTACCTTTGACCAAACCTTAGGTTTAGTAGCTCGCCCAATGTCTAATGAAATGTAGAAGTGCGAGGTCTCTTGTCTAAGTGTGGCACGCATTAACATACCCTAAAACTTGTATGTTTCAACTAGATTAGCACATTCATGTGATAGTTTTACACCGCCATGACATCCACTATCTCCTCTAAATTTGTTAGACGTTCAAGCATGTGTTTCAATCTTTTTTTATAAGGTTAGGGTTTGTTCATGAGCACTTTTAATTCATGTTACAAACTCTACAATTAATGAATTGATTGGAAAATATTATTGAACTCCAAATTTAGGAAGGCAAAGCAAAAAATTTTTTTTTTTACATGCTCTCATTTCTTAACGCTAAACTAAGCTTGCATGAGTTATTGCATATTTGAATATTCGCTATATGTCTATGGCAATGATCCTTGTACCTACAATTTGCAAAATCCTGAATATGCCCACCAAACTTATGGATGCTTGTAAAGCAAAGATGGGGTGGTCTATGACTTCAAGGAGCTTATAGATTGCACCCCATCATATATTGGAAGTTTGTTCGACATGTTTAGTATAGTTTGTAAATTGATGGGTTAAGGGTTTTAACACATAACTTAGGCACTTGATGAAGCTTTCGAAAAGACAATCGAAAGCCTTCACCCTTAGGCTCCCCTTAGACTCTAGAAAACTAATTCTTAGAGCCTATACATAGGATTTCTAATGACATTCCATCCTATGTCTTTAGATCCCTTAGATGATATCGCATATTGTCTTTCTAGGAGAGTCGTAGGAGCAAGTCCACCTCAATCTTTCCTACCCAAATCATGCCAAAATTGATTTGGAAATCATTCCCTTCCTCATATATGGAAATTCGAAGCATCTCAAAGCGTCAATTTTCCATTGCATGAACAATCTTAACCTAGGACCCCAAAAATCCTAGGTTCAGCTCTCTTTGCTTGTAGATACAAATTCTACAATCACCCACTCATCTCCCCAAATGCATGGTGA
The DNA here is from genome assembly GCA_016618105.1 of Dendrobium huoshanense. NCBI lineage: Eukaryota > Viridiplantae > Streptophyta > Magnoliopsida > Asparagales > Orchidaceae > Dendrobium > Dendrobium huoshanense. The sequence continues at coordinate 24,546,638 of CM028351.1, read as the reverse complement.
TTGGAACCTTCTTAAGGCCCCAAACGCATATCATTGTATGACTTTTGGAGCACCCTCAATGCTCCAAATGTTTTATCATTTGACTCCTAGCATATCTTAGGAGTTATCATCAACCTTTGTCATGCCTTGCATTATGAATTTCCCTAAAAATCCTTAATGCATCATTTTACAAGCTTTAGAAACTTGGAGCAAAAATCCAAGTTTTCTTACATCTCTTGTTGGAATCCCAAAACCAACAAACATCCTCTCATGTGAGTTGAATTGAAGTCCCTCAAACTTTCTAGTGTACCATCACATGAGTCTTCCAACTTAGAGAATCAAATTCTAGGTCCTCGTGCTTCCATTGGTTGAAACAAGAAAACGAACAAATGTTTCTCTTGCTTGATGCTCTCTAAATCACCTCTAAAGAAATTAAAGAGCGCTAGTGGACTTTGGGATCAAACCCTAGTTCCCCCATTTCATTTGCTAATAACACAAAGTTAGCGAATAAATGTTTCCCTTCATACATAATGATTTGGAATTCTCTAAAATTCCAACCTATCATTATATGAAAATCTTGTAGCTTAGAGCCTAAATCTAAGCTCTCCCTTTCTTTCATTTTGAGACTAAGATCAATGAAAGAATTCCCTTCTTAGGCTTAGGATTCTAAATCTAGTCTATCTCATTTGCCTAACCTATATGGGTAGATGACCCTCTTAATTTGTAGTTTAAAAAACTACAAATTACATCTCTTATGTAATAATATTTGGAGCACCTCAAACCTCAAATATGTTATTGCATAAATTCTTTCTAACTTGGAACCAACTTTCAAGTTCTCCCACCTAGTTTGTTGAAGCACCTAATCAACAAATAATTCACTCATGTGTTGTATTTAGAGACTATCTAAGGCTCTAAGTGCTCCTACACATGAATCTTTGTAGTTTGGAACCAAACTCTAAACTATCAATCCTTGTGTTGGAACATAGAACCAACCAATCTTCTTTTTCTCTTCGTTTGTTAAATCATAAAATTGACAAATGAATACTCCTCTCCCTCATGTATGATAATTTGGAATCTCCAAAGGCTCCAATCAAACATCATTACATGGTGGTCAAATCTTAGAAACAAACTAAAAGTTATTCACCCCTCGTTTGTTGAAACAAGATCAACAAACAATTTTCCTCTCCATTCACTTAACACACGTTTAAGTGAATGATCACCCCTCTTTGAATATCAAATATTCAAAGGTTTTCTATGAGTTTTGTAACTTTCTAAGTTACATCTTCTTTCTTCAACCTCAAAGTTGTAGGAAGCTTTTCAAATAATCCATTTGTTGGAGCACAAACCAATGGATAATCCTTTGGACATAGGATTCAAATCTTAGTCTTCTTCATTTGCTTAGCCATTAATTAGCAAATGAATGCTACTCCTTGAACACCCAATGTCCAAGGAATCTCCTCAACATGTAAATCCAAAATTTACTTGTTGTTTCTCTTCTCTACAACCCAAGAAGTTGTAGGAAAACCCTTACATTCTCCTAAAATCTAAAACTAAGAGGATGTACATGTCTCTTTGAACACCAAATGCTCAAAGAATGTTCTTGGACTTGCAACCCATAAGTTGCATCTTCCTCCATCTTTCCTACAAGTCAAGATTGTGGGAGAATATTTAAATCATTTTCATGCTCCCAAACTCAAGTTGGAAGGATGAATCCCCTTCTTTGAATGCCAAATGTTCAAGGAAGATCTTCTACTTTGCAACTTCCAAGTTGCATTTCATATTTCCTTTTCCTATAAGTTGTAGGAAAACCTTGCACCCTCTCCTTCCTACAACCCAAAAATTGTAGGAAACTATTTCACTCTCTCAATCCAAATTTTGAGAATATACTCTTCCTCTTTGGATACCAAATGTTCAAAGAATCCTCTTGGAGTTGTAACTTCCAAGTTGCAACCCGTTTCTCCTTTTATCCTCCAACCCAAAATTGGAGGGATGAAACCTTTCTTTTCTTTGGACACCACATGTCCAAAGGAATTCCTCCAATTTGCAATCGCTAGATTGCACATTGGACTACTTCTTTTCCTATAAATCTAGATTGTAGGAAACCACCAAAATTCTCTTCATTTCTCTTAACCCAAATTAAGGAAATGAAACTCCACCTCCTTGAATACAAAAATTCAAGGAACCACCTTCTTAATTTGTAACCTTAAATTACAAATCCTCTTTCACTCCTATAGACTCCAAAAGTCTAAAGGAATTCCTTACCTTAGCTCAAAGTCATAGGTTCTTTTACTTTTCCTACAACTCAAAAGTTGTATGAAGCCCACTTTCACTCAACCTATATGTTGACCTCTATGTAATAACCAAAAGATCAAAAATCTGCATACCTCGTATCCATCGAGCTGCTGCCCAAAATTCCGGATATCCCGCAAACCTCGGACTGAAATCCCGTGAATCCTGCCGAATTCTCGCCGAGACACTGTGCAGCAGCGCCGTTCGGGGATTTCTGCCAAAATCCCGCGATAGCCTCTCGATCGCTGCTCCATTCCCGTCTATAAAAAGAAGGCCAAATGATGCTTTCTGCTCTCATCTCCAACACTGACTCTTCCTCCTCTTCCACGCTCGCTGCTTTCATACGATCTTCTCCTCCCTCTGCTGAAATCCAAAGCCGACCTCCTCCACCTCTAAGCCGACCGGAAGCTCACGATCGAACCCCGTCTTCCTCTCCCACCGACGATCTCCTTCCGATCCTCCCTCTATTTCCACGACCAGAGACCACGACCAAAACTCCCTCCATTGCTCTCGATCTCTCCCGTCGCCCTTCACTGCTCCGAAGCCTCCTCCCTCTACTTCCGACCGAGCTCTCTCCCACGACCCTTGTCTCCATCCCGATCCTCCTTTCGGTTCACAGAGAGAGAGGGAGAGAGAGAGAAAGAGAGAGAGGGAAATCCCTACCTCTTATCCAAGCCGAGCTTCCCCTCCATTGTCCCGACCTCTCTTTCCGATCCCTTGAGCCCGAAGCCGCTTCCTCCTCTTAAGCCTCACCCGAAACTTCCCCTGCCTCTCGGATCAGAAGTTTTGATCGGGAGCAACACAGGGAGCTCACTTGCTTTGAAGGTAAATATCTCCCTTCCATGCGCTTCATTCGGCCAAATTCCCTAAGCCAGAGAAGGGAGAGGAGGGATTTTATTTTATTTTTATATATTATAAGTAATTATAATTATTAGTAGTTATAATTAATTATTAATTAAGTATAATTAGTTAATGATTAATTATAATTATTTATTTAATTATAATTAATTTTTATTAATTATAACTAATTATTAATTAATTATAACTAATTAATAAATCAATTATAATTAATAAATAATTACTGATTATAGTTATTTAATTAATTATAATTCATCATTATTAATTATAATTAATTATTTGTTAGTTATAATTGTAATTAATTAATTATAATTAAATTATAATTAATTATAATAAAAATGAAATGCAAGTGCTATACCTCTTTCTCCCTCGATCTGCATCGACGAAAGCGAAGGTATAACTCTCTAACCCTAAAACTCCGAGAACCCGTTTCAACGCATGCGTCGAGACAAAACGACCACCCATGCACGCTTTTCTTAGCGTGGTGGGAGGGAGTGCGTCCCGACACTTGCGACGAAGCGGGTAATCACTCAAATTCCTTCTTCGAAGTTCGTATCGCCTTGGAAACCCCGCCTATGCACGCTTTTCTTAGCGTGGTGGGAAGGGATCCCGGTGCGATGCGCGCGACGAAGCGGGGATACCCTTAAGTACCCGCTGGCGGGGAAATAACTGTTCTTGCAAAATATTTTCAAAATAAAAAAATACTTTTCTACAAACAAAAAAATACACATGCACGCTTTTCTTAGCGTGGTGGGGGATCGAAAAATTACACGGCCGCGGTGTCCTCGAAAGAGGGCATCTACCATGCACGCTTTTCTTAGCGTGGTGGAAAAGGCCCAGTTTTTCCATAGTTTTCCCCTAAACGGGGGAGACGCCGGGAGGCTGCCGAAATTTGGATTGTAAATCCAAGAACTTAAACAATTTGGAGCATGGACTGGATTGAACTCAGAAGAACAATGAAGGATTTGTACTTGGACTTTGGACAAGATTCAAAATGGCTTAATAAAGAATTGAACCCAAGTAAAATAAGATTGAACTTGAACTTGTGCATTCGGACTTGAACTCTACAAGACAGCAGGGGACTACTTGAACTCAAATGAGTTGAACAAAGAACTAGAACATGACTTGAACAATATGAACGAACAAAAGTGAACTTGAACTCGAACCGCAGGGGACTTTGGACTCAAGCTAGACTTGTGAACTTTGAACTCAAGCTCAAATGGACATTGAATTAATGATTTAAGTTAAAAGTCCAACATCTAAAGTGGGAGCTATGAATGTTAGTCAATGAATTTGATCATTTGGAGACTTATATTTTAAAAAGGGTTGAATTGTTGATTCATTCATAAGGAATAATGCAAGCTCTTAATGAGCTTGATGACTCATTAATGAGCACATACAAAGAATATGTAATGATTATGATCATTCACATGCAAACATATGCTGAAGACTTATGGTAGAAAGAATAATGCACCTACAAGTGAGGATGCGAACCTATTACACATACAACAAATCATTCACAAGAAGAAATAGGAATCTTATGAATATTTGTGGATGATTGTGAAAGACAATGAAGATCAATGGACCGACAACGCACTATTGCGAGTAAATACACCAAGCTATAAAAGAGCTTCACTGAATACAATGATTTATTCATGGATGATAGTAGTAGTGTGTGGTAATATACCCATGACTGAAGCACTAGAAAGCACACGAACAAATGTGGCATTCCACCTTCAAGCAAAACACAATACATCAATGAAATAAATAAGTCTATATGGTTCATTATGGGAATCTTCCATAAATGCAATATCCAAACTACAAGTGGAAGGGAAGACTCCTGATGATTATTAGGAATATGCCAAGAATACATTGAAGTCTCTCAAACTCGCCCACAATCAATCATGCAAGCAAATACAGTTCTCTCCCCACAAGTAGAAAGCTTCAATGATGCTGTCAAAGACCTATATATCATCTACACTAAATGCTACATACGAGAAAATGTAGAGGAACAGTAGCAAATGCAAAAGCCTGCGATCGGTTCTAGAAGACTTATATGTAAAGAGAGCTGACCACGAATAAAGGGACCATGTCTATAACAACTACAATGAATACAGACATTTACGAACGAGGCAGGAGATTAGTTAGTGCACTATGATCGGCCTACAAAAATCAACAAGTAGTGCACGACAGTCTACCTGTACGAAGCATCAACAACTGATCCAGAAGATGCTACTCCACGCCACCGGATCTGCAACCTCCGTACAAGCAGACAGAAGGCGTTTATAAATATTCCAAAAATACCCCCTGCACGTGCACTATAAATTGTATACACATAGGTACACTAAAGGGGGAAAATATAATCCAAACCCGCATGGGCCCCGGCGAGCGTGTTATTGGTACACACGTGACATCTAGGGATGCTGCGCGGGTTGACAAGTGAATTCAGGTTCGAAACCGATCCTTCTATACGGGTCAATAGAAGTCGACAGGGTTCGAACAATTATGCAAATATAAAGTTATGGCAACCGGTATATTTGCTTTAAAACATTCATATTAGACCCTCAAGGCCTACAACAAAAGAATTCACTTTCAAAGGCACGAAGCCTACGAAACCCGATCCTCTGTCGACAGCCCGACAGAGTTGACAAGGTTCAATCCATAAAAAGAAATGACCCCCAAACACCCCGATGATGGCCGTGTTGAATGTTTATCTCAACCAGAGGGGTTCACAAACATTTTTCAAACATCTCCCAAATATCCAAAATCCATTTCAAATATTCCAAAGCTCCACCCAAATATCCACAAAAATCCAAAAATCCCCAAAATCCAAAGCTCCGCAAAAAGCCCAAATTCCATATATTTAAAAATGAAATCAAACTATCAATCACACTTAAAGCAAAATTCATCCACCCTCCGCAACAGTTTGTCGGGGTGGACAAATTAAAATAAACTCTAGCTCACAAAGAGCAAAATGCCTAGTCGAAAATATCACTAGGATCCATTCTCAAACAATCTCTTGCTAGTAAGGACGTGGTACGTGTCCTCTAACCGGCAGTTTCGCCGCCAAATGGCACTGCAGGTAAACGGTTATGATCCGGGGCCCTCTGAATCGAGTGGTTTTGCCGCCAAATGGCACCACAGATAGCGGTTATGGCCAGAGCCAATACGCTCCTTAATGGCGTTAAATCCTTGAGATATAAATCAATAGGATATGATCGATAGGGCACAAAGCCCTCTGTCAGCTAAGGTGGATTCAAATTTGTCCCCTTAGACAAACATTCAACCCAGATCTACAAGGTCCCCTTGGACGAAGCAACCCATGGCTGCCGACAAGGATCCTTCTGTCAGGTTGGGTCGACTACCTCCTCTGACTAAGTAGACCAGGGACCACGATGGCCCGGGACGACGGAACCATGAGATCTTGATCGGGTCCATCATCCATTCCCCCACCATCCGCTTTAAGTGCAAGATGGTGAAATTTCTATTTTAAATATCAAATTTTCCAAATATCCAAACATTCCCAAATCCAAACCCAATTTCCAAATTTCAAATCCCAAATTCATGCTGCTACTATATGCCAGATAACACATATTTTATACGTATCTGATTGACGACTAGCCTTAATCGAAAGTTCTCTCTCATGATTGAGAGGGGTAATTAACTATAGGGGCTTGCGCCTATAGGAAACCAGAACTCAGATCATAAAGTCCTCACAAAATGAGGGCGAAATCTCTGGGTAGTGTCTTATCTACAAACCCATCTGCCTTCCAAAATTTACCTCGGAACTTAGTTCGTTAAAACTCCCTCGCCGAATAAGAAAAGCGAGCGGAGGCCGGGGCCGAATTTTCGGAGCCCACACTATATTGAGTGATCCAATTTTGTCCCAAATTATCTTACCTGTTGAACCAAAAATAACAAGTAACTTCACCCCAAGCTTAGGATTCAAGTCCTATTTCTCTTTGCCCTTCCAAACTCAAGTTGGAAGGGGGCAATTCTCTCTTTGGACATCAAAGTGTCCAAGGACCTTCATGAATTTGCAACCCAAAAGTTGCATTTTCTCCCAATTCTCTTCCACCTCCAAAGTTGTAGGAGATTTCTCCTCTCTTTGACTCCGAAAGCTAAAGGGAACTCTCCAACATTTAGCTCAAAAGCTAAATGTCAGATTCCTACCTCTTCTTCTTAACTTCAAAAGTTAAGGAGAATTTCCCTCAACAAGTGGCCCAAAAGCCACATGTTGGATACTCCTTTCTTAGACCCAAACTCTAGAAGGACTTTTAGTGTGACATACCACACAAGCCTCACACACTTAGATGCACAACCCCTTAGGCATGCTAGGATTAAAAATTTTTTTTGTGTGCGCATGTGATTGATGTTGTGGAGTGATTGACTTTTGGATTGTCTGCGTTATGGGCACTTGCCCTTAAGTGGTTAGTGTAGAAAGATATAAATGCTTTTTTGTGCAGGTGGCCATATCTAAAAGGGGGACGCTCATAAATAATAATAAACTGCTTGCATGACAGGTACTGCTTAAACCCCCCCTCCCCCCCCCCCCCAAAGATGTGGCCAATAGGGTAGAAGCAGGGGGCCTAGCACTTAGCACTCTAAGTGTTAGGACAATTTTGGGATGATCATATTTTTGTTATATAAACTGCCGCCTGACTCTATTTTGCAGATTTGAGTCTTTTTCTTTTTACATCATGTATTTGATTATATATAGGGTGTAAAACTTGTGGGGTTTGAATCAGAAAGCAAGGAAGATCAAGGGAGAAAGTATCATTTTGGAGATGAAGCCCAAAGACCTCCTTGAAGGTTAAAGCTTGAAGACCCCCACAAGTAGAGTCTGTAAATATAACTGGGTTGTATAATGGCAGAAAACTCAGCTGCCAAATCTGGTTGTAATAATGTGGACTCTCATTACATTTCCTTGCATTTGATATAAATAAAAGCATGCTTTATTTGTTTACTGGGTGTGCAATAGAAATGCATGTCTTTCCTAGGTTTCTTCTCTTGTTTTTGTGGGTGTGGCCTGGACCTGATCACGCTAGGCTCTTAGGATAAAAATAAGTTTTTTACCCTCTTAACATGTAAGCAATCTAAAAATAAAATCAAATTAGGCTTCATGTCTTTCAAGTAAGAAAAATTGCATGACTCCCTTCAAGGAGCCAAGTTTTCAAAATTGAAAATAAACATGCATACCCCAAAGTGTGTTGCATATAGAAAGCCCTCATTTAACGATTAGATAACAAAAAAAAAGTCTTTTTTCTTATGAGTCAGCATATGCATACCTACATAATTAGGCATCTTGGCCTCAAAGCCAAGCTATAAGCCCTACCTTCTAAATAAAAACAACCCTACCACTCTACATTTGCATTGAGACCAGATAGCATGGCTTTAAAAGCGATTAGGGGTAGTTTAGCTGGTAGTCCCTTTTAGGCGCGATAATAAATCCAGAGGTCGGGCAGGCTATACCTCTTGTGAGGTGTAGTTTGTAAGCCCATTTTGCACTCGTTAGATTTAGGTTCGAGACACTACCTATCGGTAGTCCTCACCTTAGTCTTAGGGTCCGAGGCATGGGTTGATTCCAAATCACTCTATAAGCCCTCACCTTTTGGGTAATTCCTACAACATGTGTTGTTGGAATGTAAGCCCCAATCTTCTAATAAAAAAATATCAACTTAAACCAAAATTAGGTTGTTAAAATGTAAAGCCCAACATAGGATAGTTTGGGCACCTCTGAGTTTCATCTCATAATCAAGTGCCCCTACTTCACCTCCTTTGGCTTTCATTCCCAAAATCCAATCTAAGTTGATCCACTCCTTGAAATTCCTAAAGGACCAAAACCTTTAAGCAAGTTTTTCATGGATTTTAAGATAAAAATCAAACTTTATCCAATGTCTAAAATGACTTCCAAAGAAAGAAAACCACTAGTTTAATCAAAAGTTTTCTCAAATCAAACTTGGGATGTAATTAACCATAGCGGCTTGCCCCTATGGGATGTCTGTACCCCAGAAATAAATAAACCCCACTCAACCAAACATTGAGTGGGGGAATCTCTGTTAAAATTGTAAATTTTATGATTGAGTCCATAAGGAAAATGATATTTTTACCGTTCGGGGTGATATATCAAGTTCTTTTGCCGTACTCGATGATAAAGTATGCAATGTATTTGAGGATACAAAAATTCTCCAACATGCATATTAAATTTGAAAAAAGTGTATCACCATTAAGATACAAGATATTCACCTGAGCCCACATCAAGGGCACGCATGCCTGGCTTAAGATGATCCTTTAACAATTCAAGGCAAGTTGCATGCATATGAGGTGCTGATATTGTTGCATTATAACCTATGGGCATCGGGCTATCAGAATATGGTGGGTTGCCATCCGGTACAAATAATCCCCTGTCAATGGTTTCCATCACTTCAGCCACTTTATTTGACTTTAAAGAACCATACTGCAGCAAATGCTCAATGAGTCCTTTGTTCTTTTCAATGGATGACACTGTCCACAAACCCTGTAATAACAACAAATGAAGAGCAAGAATTAATTGCTTTCAAAAAATACAAAATAACATAAGACAGAAAGCATTCCACATACATATAAGCCAAATACACAGTAGATGATAAAAATAGAGCACGGAAAGCAATCAACAGTCTTCTGCACGTTAATTTAACAATAAACTAGTACTTACTAACAACCATAAGAAAACACAGGAACAAAAATAAACAGCACTTACGGACAGTTCAAGAAAGAATAAGAATAAATAAGAAACTGACGGAGACTTGGTCCTTGATTTTACAACAGAAAAAAATATGGCCTCTTAAAGTAAGAAAATGCAGCACGAAAATATTTCAACGGTGAATATAGAACAATATGGAAAGTATGCATTAAACTTAAGATCATAAAAAAAAATGAAACAAAGAAAAGAAGTAAACCGCCTATAACTTCCTACCCTCACTTTTTCCTGATTATTAATCTCCCAATTTCATAACTTCACTCTCAAACAAATCTAGACAATTTGGTACAAAGTTCGTCAATCTCAGACAATGTCTCACTTTTATATTATTCTTCCAAAATACTTTTAACAAAAGAAATTGAAAGCCCACAAAGATCTCAAACTTATTGAACCTAATCCTCTAGTATCTCCTTGCAACTCAAGCCTATTCGATAAAACCAACAAAATTAGAATGATACATAGAAGATTAGCATGATCCTTGAGAAAGGATGAGACACTAAATCGAGAAATGATCCAAATTTTTAACATCAAATAGTATTTCTTTTCACTAAGGTATTGGCACGTTCTTCCCCTCCTGTAGCCACTATCTGGTATGCAATCAGCATTCTTGGCATTGAGCTACATGCTTGCACAGTGCACGATCGTGCCCTGTACAGCCTGCACTCATGATCTATAATTGTGTCACACTTGATGCTTGCAATCAAAATCACGCTTATGTCCCAAGTGCCAACATTTCCTGGCGTCGGAATCTACCAAACTTTGAGTTCATGGCTCTCTTAATCCATCTACTGCCTCAGTGTCCAAGGCAGAGCACTCATTGCTTCAATTTAATTCTGTTATACTCTTGTGGCTCATTAATTGATATTCCTCCTCTTTTGTCCAGCATAGTGCCCATCGCTTCCTTTGGCTCCATGTCATTCCTCGGCACCCTCTTAACCTGTGTCATCGGGTTTGGATCTGACTCTGCTTTAGCCGCCTACTACAAAATTTTAACATTGTAATACATCCCCTTTAGCCGTTCTTACAACTAGGGCATCAATTGCTTAGAAATCTTGGTTTGCATACTCTCCTTGTTCTTTTACTGAGGTCATTATGGGAAGTGGCTCCTGGATCTCAACCTAATTCCTCAACTATAACTTTCATATATTTTTAGCAAGGTTCAATACCAACTGATGACAAGCTACACTCCATTTTATAGTAAACCTAATATCATTTTTCCTAATGAAGAGATTAATGAGTTAGCATTTCCGTTTGCTTTCACTATTGTTGCCAAGTTTTCCAGGGATCATCCTAGTCTTGAAATTGCTTGTAGATTTATATATGATTTACAACTAATTCAAAATTTTTTCATCAGGCTTCTTGAGCTCAGTGTGTTCTTATCAAACTTTCCTTAGAAACTGATGACAAGCTACACACCATTTTATAGTAAACCTACTCTCATTTTTTCTAATGAAGAGATTAGTGAGTTAGCATTACCTTTTGCTTTCACTATTGTTTCCAAGTTTTGCAGGGATCATCCAAGTCTTGAAATTGTTTGTAGATTTATATATGATTTACAAGTAATTCAAAAAAATTTCATCAGGCTTCTTGATTTCAGTGTATTCTTATCAAACATATTCTATGAAACTCCTTAAGGAAGCTAAACTCTTAAACATCAAGGGCATTTTAATGTAATGGTAGGAATTTCATTAAAAAACTCCACAGTTAAGCATGCTCATCCAATAGAAATCCTAGGATGGGTGACCTCCTAAGAAATTATACCGACATGATAAAAACAAGAGGCTCTTAGACCAAAGTAGACATATCTCAATAGTTAAAAATTTGGGCTATTACAAACTATAAATGATATTTTGAAGTAGATGTGTTAGATATCAATATATTTTATTGCTCGTAAAATTGTATAAGTAAATCATGAAGAATGGGCTCCTAACATGAAGGACCAACTAACAATTATGAAAGTCTACGAAAGAAGAAGAAGAGTTCCACAACAATTAATATTGGCAACATAAAAGTTAGTTTACAAATATGCAATAAGCATTACTTTATTTTTATTCTTTTTAATTGAGGTAGATCGTGTGAAACTTCTTAAGTAAAAGAAGCCAAACTCTTAAATATAAAGACGTCTTTTAGTGTAATGGTTGAAATTTCATTAAGAGCGTACTCATTCCTGAGAAATCTTGGGATTGGTGACCTCCTGCGATGGGTAACCTCCTGAAAAGTTACACCAAAATGACAAAACTATGAAGCCCTTTGGCCAAAGCATATAATATCTCGATAGTTACGAGTTTAAGCTATTATAAATGCTATGAAAACAATACACCAGCCAGAAGATGGGAACAAAGTGTCACACAAGACAAAGTGTTATGCCATAAGAGCTACCTCTTGAATCCTATAAGACACAAAGTGCTACATGATGGGAGTAAACACATGAACTTGTAAGGGCCACCTCTAAAATCTTGTTTGCCTGATGAATGATTATGGGATAAGGATACTAACGAGGATGTCGGTTACTTAAGTGGGGGAGATTGTAAAACTCTTTAAGTAAAAAAAACTAAACTCTCAAACATCGATGTGCCTTTTGGTGTAATGGTTAGAATTTCATTAAGAAATTTTGCAGTTAACTCATCACAGAGAAATCTTGGGATGAGTGAAGCCTTTAGGCCAAAGCGTACTATATCTCGATAGATAAGAGTTTGGGCTGTTACAAATCAGATCTATGATTTGAGGACATGAATTTGGAAGAAGTTAGGTAATATTGAGGAAATTAAGAGAATTTTGACACAAAAAGGTGTAACAATTATGTATGATGAATGGTCAAATGTGAAGAACAGAAGTTTAATAAACATATTAATCAATAACTCTTATGGCACTATATTTTTTAAGTCAAACGAGAAATATGATTAGGTGAAAGATTCTGAATTTATCTTTGGATTACTTGACAACACACTGTTAAGGAGGTTAGAGAACAATTGATTATCCAAGTAATAATAGATAATTTCAGTGCTTATAAGGCTGCAGAGACTAAACTCATGGAGAAGAGAAAACATTTATACTAGACTTCATGTTCTGCATATTGCATAGATCTCTTTCTTGAGAAGGTTGGGGAGAAGCCGCGGCATGTATAGACTTATAGTTGATTCAACTGAAAGATCAAATGTTGACATATAATTGATAACATTTACGAATATAGAAGATTTATTTTTGGATTGCAACAACCAAAGTATACTATTTCCAAGCAATCTCCATATCATTTTATTTGCTACTTTACTCAATTATTTAAAAATCATTATATAAGTACTAAGTATACACATTTATGTAAATCTCAGTTGAGAGATTGATTCAATTTGGTGATGACACTCCAAAATTGCAGCATTTCACTGTGAAGATATTGGGATGAATATGCTCTTCATCATAATGTGAATGCAACTGGAGCACATACAAAAAGTGCATACAAGGAGAAAAATTCATCCGGCAACCTTAAGGTTGAATTCCTTATTGTATATTATGTACAATAAAAGACTTTAAGATATGAATTTGAAGAATAAAAGGTTAAAATATGATGAAGATCCTTTGATTTGTAAGGATATGGCATCAGATGACGAGTGGTTTGTAAATGATGAAGTGGAGGTAACTCTATCTGAATTATAAGAGAAAATTTTGAATGTTTACTTGTTCAATGGTGTTATAAATAGAGCATCTACATCCACCACAACCTCGATACAAAAAGCACAAACCAAAAAAGGTATATTAAAAAAATAGTTTTGTTAGAACTTTATTATCTTAAAATATTACTAATTTTTATATTGATGAAAAATATTTAGAGAAAAAGAAAATAACTGATATAGAGGAAGAAGAAGAAGATTGGGAGACATTGAACATCACAGATGACGAGGCATGGGAGAGTATAGTTCATTATGACGATGATTTAAATGAAGACCCCTAAATGACGACAACGCTAATGACTTCTGAGTTGTTTGCCATTACTATTTCTTTTTTGAATTAAATGTTAATGAATCAGATATTGGGAAAGAAGGAATTTTGAGTTAAATTATATTTTATGTTATTTTATTATTTTGATGTTTGGATTTAAATTCAATTGCACACCGTTTTTTACTTATCACTTAATATCTCATGAATTTTGGTGTTTCATATATGTGATTTTATTTCTTATATCAACTTTAAATATAATATTATGCTATTATACAAAAAAGTCCTCATTTTGACTTTACGCAATTTTTTAATTTTGAGGCTTATGCCTTAAAACACCTTGAGGCTTACGCCTCACCTCACGAACGAAAAATGCCTCAATACCCAACTGTGCTATTTAAAACATTGTATTATATGTTTCAAACATTAAGCTATATATTTTTGAAATATGATAAATAAATATTTAAAGTTTTAATTAAAAAGAGATTACAAAAATACTTGATATTAAATAAAAAAAAATAAAGAACAAAAATTTGCCTAGTTTACAAGCTATTATTAAGGTTTACAAGTTCCGGCAAATTTAGTGGGTCTTTTCAAACAATGATGCCACTCCTTAAAGTGACCCATGCTACGGCTTATAGGTTTTAATTATAAGCGAGCCTTCATAAAAAGATGACTAGTCTTTTGAAAGATCTTTAGGAGCCCCAACAAAGTTTCTTAAGTACCCACAAAATCAAATATGAAAATTTAAAGTTAAATATGATCAATTTGTTTAAAGGATATTTTTATCAAAAATAGATTTCTAATGTTGAGTAAATCCATGGTAAATGAATATATTTTAAAACATTAACTTATTTTGTTCCTTATTTCAAAACTAAGATACAAGTTTATGAATATCTATGTTAAAGGAAACCTTCAAAATAAGAAATTTATTGAATCATGTTATAGCAATTATGAGCTCTAAAAAATTACACCTGGCTATTCTCAAAGAATTAATTTTCGGGCAAAATTATCAAAACGAAGATTGTATTGCAAATAAAATACTACCAAGAGATTTTGCCTTCATTTTACGAGGATTTTAAAATCTAGTTCTAGATTTTCATAAGAGTAAGCCCTTATGATTAGTTATCTTTTCCAATGATAAGCGAGAACCTTCAATTAAAACTAGTTATTAAATGCTTAATATTAAGCTTATAGTAGCAGTGATTTGATTTCAAGATTAAGAAAAATCACCACTTTTGCCTGAAAGTGGATGGAGAGAAAAATAATGACGGGCATAATCAAAATTGCTTGGTTTTGACATCCCGGTTCACAAAGACACAAGATACTTAGTCAATAGAGGTACTCAACTCAAACTAATAGAAGAATTCGCATTGATAGCTAAAAGTTACATCATCCAAGGGGATCTTATAGACATAAAGTGGATGTTTTTCTAAGAAAATAATTTCAAATCAACTTTAGTTAACAAAGAGTTTTGTACTCTATCAAATGCACCATATGATTAATAACTAAAATACTAGAAATTGAGGAATACCTAGGCTCTAATCATGACCATAACTTAATTGTCATTTTACGGTAAAACCACCTGGTGAAAGATTCCCAATCGTAACTACTATTTAGTAGTGCCATTTGGTGGCAAAATCAAATAATTAGAGAATATTTAAATTTGATGGTGATCTTATTTATCACTCCATTATCAATATACATTCTCCAAGTGCTATCTTTTTTATGGGTCAATAAAGCATGAACTACATAAGGACTAAGGCTATCCCGTGAATACCCTTTCTTTAATAACTCATCCACCTACCACTTAAATTCAATATTTTACTAGGGTTCAATCGATAATGGGGTAAATTTGGCAATAAGAACCTGGTATGATAAATTGCATGTTGGATATCCCTCATAGGATGTAAAACATCAAGTAAGTCATAAGGTCATAAATCACTAAATTCAGAAAGTAGGGAAGACACAACATGTATATGATATTCATTTGGATCTGGGTCAACTTCTTTCACATGGAATAGATGAAATTTCACTTGGAACCTATAGCAAATTGGTAGGACATGGAGTTAATAGAACTCTGGGTAAATTATTGAGGTGTTTAATTGAAAAAAGCCTAAGAAATTGAGACTTGCTCCTGCCAATCGCCGAATTTGCCTATAATAGCATTGTTTCTAGGACTACTTTAAGATCAACCTTCGAAATAGTTTATGGATTCAGTCCTAAAATGCATGTTGATTTAGCTGGAATGCCATTACACGCATTCTTTAGATTCTGCAATCTCATTGAAAGTTATTTTCAAAGCTTACATGATGAAATCAAGAAGCAATTAAAACAATAAAATTCCAAATATACTGAAGCCAATAATAAAAATAAAACTTTTAAAAAGTTTGAAGTAGGAGAATATATTTTAATTCGCATTTGTTACGAGAGATTTATTTCCACTACATTTAAGAAACATAACTACAAATGAGAGCATGTGGACCATTAAAGATTATTAGAAAACTTTATAGTAATGCATATGTACTTGAATTAGTCATATCAATAATGTTGAAGAATTAATTACTCATTAAGGGAATTATCCAATATATTAATGTGGAAGATCTACTCCAGATACACACCTTACAATATTTTAAACATATCCTATCAATTTAGCAGAGGTTCCCACCACCACATCAATTTTTAGTATCAAAACTATAGGTAAATTATTGAGATGTTTAATTAGGGAAAGCTTAGGAAAGTGAAACAAATAGAGAGAGAAATAGAGAGTGTGAGATATATATATATATATATATATATATATATATATATATAGAGAGAGAGAGAGAGAGAGAGAGAGAGAGAGAGAGAGAGAGAGAGAGAGAGAGAGGGAAGAAAGAGAGAAAAAATAGATAGCATACAGGAGAAGAAGAGAGAACTGTGATGAAGTCAACATCAGCAAAGGAGGTTGTTGGTAAGGGTGTCATTGAAAAAGATGGCACTAGAGGCAATGCCTAGTAGCAGTATGTGAGAGAGATTTAACTTAAATCCGCATGTCATAAATGAAGAGGAAATTTGAGCCATAATAGATAGTCACGATCTCAAAAATTAGTTGAAGTAGATAACAAGCTTGAACAACACGAGAAAATATTAAGAGATGTTAATGTTTATTGCAACTTTTCACGTGGTCATTAACACTTGGGAATGTGAAGGGAGACTCAAGAAATGAGTTGTTAGCACAATTATGGTATGAGCGTGCGAGCAGGTGCGGGAGATGTAGGATCAAGTATAAGAGATGTGGGATGTGAGTTGTGGGATGGAGAGGGATTTTGTGATTTAAAAAAAAAAAAATAATAATAATAATAATAATAATAATAATAATAATAATAATAATAATAGTAATCAAGTCCTTTATTAATCTCACACAAAATCCTAGCCACTTGCGCACATCAAAATTAAGTTATTGCCTCGAATGGAAAAGAATTTTCCAATTTTTCCTCATGTTGTAACCATGGCAATATGGGTATCTCATCACAACTATTTCTGATGTTTTGGAAGCATCGGCATAGTTCGTTTCACGAATAAGCGATATTTGAGCTATTTCAATTTTTGGGCGGGCAACTCAGACAATATTTAGGCCACATAGCATCTATCACTCACCATTTTTACCATATTCAATTGGGGGCTTTGTAATAGTTATTGAGGCCAATAACAACGAAGAAAAACCCTAAACCCCTATTACAAAATAATTTCAACCATCTGAGAGAAAATCCCCTGAGGAGAAAAACTTACTAGCTATTGCAAATCAACTACAATCAATAATTTGGCATCCTCAAGAGCAAACTACATATGCATGCATAATATTTTTGTAATTAAAAAACATTTTCTACAATTCTTTTAATGATTAACCCATGATTTATTATATTCGACACAAGACTAAAAACTCATAATAATAACAATAATAATATAAATAAATACATAGCTGGTAGTTAGAAAATGAAATGAGTACATAGTTGCTCTTAAGTTTTGATACGTCACAAAAAATTAACTTGGTACGACACGAATCTCTAGACATATACAAGTTGAAAATTTTCAAAATTAAAATTGGGACCATTTGAACTCTGATTTCAGCAAACTTATAGTGAAAATGAACACCTAAAAGAGAGGAACCCAATGACACCAAAATCCAGATCTGAGCTCGGATGGGTTTGAAACTTTGAATCAGAGTTTGAAACGTATTTGGAAGGTTTAAAGCATTGATTGGATGACAAAATGATATCCAAATATGACATGCTTATACTTGAATCGAGTGTCTTAGCGAGATGAATCCAATGAGCCCAAGATCGCTGAATTCTGACATTGTTAAGGCACCTAAACACTTGAAAAATGTTCTATAATCGGGGGAATCAATATGGGTCATTTGATGAAGCACTTCAAACCTACCTCGGATCTTCTCCATATTTACAGGGTGAGTCACTCATAAAAATTTATAAATAGACCCCAATTATCTATATGAGAGGGGTCTTTGCCATCGTACTACCACCCAACCATCGTCGGACCACCGCTTGGCCGCCGACAGCCGCTGAACTCCCGCCCAACCATCGTCGAATCACAACCCATCCGTCGAACTACCACCCGGCGCCATCAGACTTTTGCCCGACCATTGTCGAATATTCTCTCAACTCTCCAAACTATTGTAATATCACTGTCTTTAACTCAATGGACGGGTCAACCTTTGTAATTCACTTGAATTTAGAGAAATATTTTTGACTGGGCGAGCCCCGTGATTTTTTACTCTTCGGGTTTTCCAAGTAAAAAAGATTTGGTGTTTTACTACTTTCTCTCTCTCATAAATCAACTGTTTGTGTGTTGGATATCCGTGCATCGCTAAGACGAAAAACTTACTCACTCTAATGCTACGAATATTCTAGCCCGCAACAAGTTAAATTTAAGTTAGACATAATTTCAAGAGAGGTTGTCAAAATATAAATAGATCATTTTCTTCTTTATTCTTCTTCCCAATCTCTCCTCCTAACTAAACTTTTAATAATAATAATAATATTTTTTTAAACGTGAGCAATAAATCATGTATTCTCTGGCTGGAGTGCGAAATGAGATCTACTGCTATCAAAAGCTTCATACGGATCAAAAAGTAGATTAACAATGAGTACCTCGCTCTGACTTATGATTTTTCCAGAATCAAATGTTAGCCCTCACAAGGATGTCAAGCCATCACCAATGTTTTTCCTAGCCTAACACGTACGAACCAACCATCCCAACATACGTTAAGCTCATCCAATCTAATTCCCGAAAAAAACTCCAACCACATAACCAAAGCATTAACAAGTAGAACAGAGAAAACCCTAGAACCGTAAAGCAACCGAAAACTATTTCCGCTGAAGAATTGATTAAATAGTAAGCGGGGTACCTCCATTCTAAGCAACGGGCAGACAACTTGTAAGGGATTGGGAACTTTCTCAGAAGAGCACGCTGTGGATGAGGAGGCTAAGGGGAGTAAAGAGTAGGAGATGAGGCGGAGAAACTGGCGGTGCCGTGAAGATAGAGCTAGTGGAGGCGAGACGATTTGACGTCTTATTCGAATTGAACAAGTGGACCGCTGCGGAGGGGGTGACGGACATGGATTTATACTCGCCGTCACCGCTGCAGTTGTCAGCCCTCGTACCATTTCTTTTGACGCAGTGGCCATCTGGAATCCTCGGGAACTACGAGTGTTGGACCAGCTAGAATTCTCGTGACTGGCCGGGCATTCTGCAGCCCCTATCAGTGCTGATAAATTATTCTGTGCGAATTCTCGACTCCGGATGATAGGAAGAGGTGAATCAGATAGTCATATCAATTGTTTACTTCTATGTATTGATGATGGGTACCGTTTTACATCAGGTGAACAATCCTATATCCGCACATATTAATTTCTCTTATCAGCACGCGTTCAAAATTCGGATAACACCGAACATATCATTAATATTTGTCGATCCCTTAGAGTTGTTTGGCAACAAGTATGATTAAATTTTAATAAAATTTAGTAAAATCTTATAAAGTCGGATTTAATAAATTCTCATAATGTTAAATTTTAAAAATTATTTGGTAAGATAATTATTAACATATTTTAAATTCTATAAAAGTGTTAATCCAAGAGTTAAGATGATTTAGTTCACCTAAAAATTAAATTTAATATATTTTGAAAATAACGGCCAGGATGATGTGACTAGAATTTGAAAAACAATGAAGGATGGTGATGATCAAAGCCCTAAAAAATAAAACAAAAGAAAATCATAAGAAAAGAGTACGAACAACGATAAAAAACTAAAAACAAACAATTTAAAAAGAAGCCAAATATATATATATATATATATATATATATATATATATATATTATGTTTTATAATTTTTTTTGTTTTATCAAAGCAATTCATATGAGAATTTCTTAAATAATTTAAACTTTAGAGTTTCAAGAGATCGATAGGTTAACTAATTTTAATCGGAAGAATGTAGAATATCTGATTCTGTTAACCCTAGATCGGACATCCTTCAGGGTATAAATTGTCTTTTGAAAAATAGAGGCCTAACTGAGAATCACTAAATAGGATAAAAAGAAGATCCATTCAAAACTTGTTTACAAAGAAAATATCTCATAAATAATATGTCAAAGTAATTTTTCTCAATCATGGAATTTGAAATCAAGCCTTTGAAAATCTCATATAACCCATAAGTTCTTCTTAGTGGGCTGATCATTTTATGCCTCTTGAATCTTTAATTGGCTCTTTGAGCATCTTTTAATTTTTGATACACATTTGTGTATATACTTTTTATTTCAATTTTGGCATCTTTGCCACTTTTCCTTTTTATCTTTTGCAAACTCTATTCTCTTTTGCAAACTCTTAAAAGAAGTTCTTAGTTGTGAGTATATCTTCTTGATATTAGAGAATATGAGCACTCTCTCTAACATAGGGAAGAACTACCCACAAAACAAAACTAAAAATCATATGATCAGTACAAAGGCAAGATCTCAAATAACTTGAGAGATATATAAGAACTTTGGATATTATGCACAAGATAGATTTTTTGTAGCAAGATAAAAAGAATCTTAGTTTCAAAAATCATTGGCTAAAATGAGTTAGGCTTTTGTTTAGAGAAAAAAATTATACCACTAAATAAGGTCAGAATGAGGGAAACCATCAACTGTATTCCTCCCTTTAACCGATTTAGAAATGCTAAACATAATCTCTATAACTCCAAAATTTAAAAGCTTAAAAAATAATCATATAGGAAACCAAACATAAAAAAAAAAAAAAACAAAATGAAAATAAAGCAATCTAGAACAACACAAAGCAAGCACACAACAAAAATAACACAAAACTAATTAAAAAAATCATTTTAATAAATTATGAAGCAGTGAGTTTAAGCAATTTTGAGCTGCGAGCCTCCATGTGTCCATTTATCCTATGCTCCCACGAGGTCTTTGGTCAGAGCACACCTGCAAAACTCAACAATAGTCAGAATTAGGAACTCAACCTAGTTTGGGTCCCTTCTTAGGAAAGGTAGAATACAATGCTGGTGTAGTATGCTGTGAATCATGTATCTTAGGTCTCCACACCCAATGTGTACTATGGTGAATAGTGCAAGTGTGTGAGATGTGTCTTAGCATGCCACAGGAAAACCATCTAACTCCAGGAAAAGGATTTCTTAAATGATTTGAGTTATAATGCCTCTTTCTAGGTTTTGACTTTGGATTCAAAGTGGGAGTCTTCCAATTTCCCTTAAGTGTATTCAATTCATTTTTAATCCTCAAGTTTGTGTTTTTTTGAATCATTCTCAACCCTCAAGTTTTTTTCTTTCTCTTTAGATTTCTTGAAATCAGATTCAAGTGATGTGTGTGAAACTTTTAATGCATCATGCTCATTAATTAATTTTGAATACTTTTTGTTCAAATAATCAAATTCATCAAGAAGAGCCATGTGATTAGAATCAATCGTTGAATGATCTTTAAGTATAACTTCATACTCTTTTTTGCAAATTTACAAGTTCCAATTTTACGTTAGCATGAGTCTTCTTAAGTTTTTTGTATGATGCATGGATTTTCTCACAAATCTCAAACAATTCATCATAGGTTGGTTTACATACCTCTTCCTCATCACTTTGCTCAAGATGATCTTCCCCCATTAAGTACAGGTTTGTAGTCTCTTCCTCTGGTTCAGTCTCAGAGAAATCAGTACTAGATTCTGCCCAGAATGCCTTTTGGACTCTCTTCTTATCCTTCCTAAACTTAGGTTTCTCCTCACCTTTTTCCTTTTCTTTGCTCGAGTGATCTTGAAGTGTAGGACAATCGGCTTTCACATGTCAAGGCTTCTTGCATTCATAACAAATAACATCAGAAGATCCTTTAGAATGTTTATGATCCCTACCTTTTCTCCAACGATGCTTTTGCTTCTTCCTTAGAAAGCTTTTGAATTGCCTTGTGATGAAGTTAACTTCATCGCTTTTAGACCCGGAAGTTTCAGAATTTGATTTGTGTGCCTTCAGTGCAACTATTTTCTCCTTCTTCTTCTCACCTGCATCAAGATTTCTTTGATTCACCCCTTGCTCGTAAGCAATGAGTGAGCCAAGTAAGTTATCAATAGAATAAGTGTTTAAGTCCTTAGATTCAGTGATTGCAGTGATTTTAGCATCATATGACAAAGGCAGACATCTCAAAATCTTGTTTACTTTTTTATAGTTTGAAAGTTCTCTTCCTAATGCATGCAGTGAAGTAACTATATGAGTAAACCTATTATATATGTTAGAAAAAGATTCATGAGATTTCATACGAAAAAGTTCGTAATCATGCAAGAGAATATTCAAACGGGATTGTTTAACCTCATTAGTGCCTTCATAGGTGATACATAATTTATCCCAAATTTCTTTACCAGTTTTGCAAGTGGAGACACGCATATAATCCTCGAATTTTAAAGCACAGAAAAAATAGTTCAAACATTTTGCATTCAATTGAGCTAAATCTCGTTCATCGAAAGTCCATTCAGTAAAAGCAACTTCTGTTTTAACACCATTAATTTCATGAGAAGGTGGAGAATAACCTTCTTTGATAAGAATCCACATGCGATAATCAGTAGATTATAAAAACTTTGACATGCGGGCTTTCTAGAAATCAAAAGGTAGGTTATCGAACATGGGAGGTCGGGTAATAGAATACCCTTCTGTAGTGTTGTGATTCCCAATGTTAGCCTTGGATCAAAATTCAAAAAGTATTCAAACTAATTTTTTATGAATCCCGCTCTGATACCACTTGAAAGTTTGTTAGGGATGTTAAGCCCTATAAAACTGGCTCAAGCTAACCAAGAGGGGGGGGTGAATTGGTATTTTAAAAATTTCTTTTCATAAAAAACTACAAACACATAAACCAAAATCACACAACAAGAAAAATAAATGCGGAAATTAAAGTACGGAAGCAAGAAACAAGAACACAAAAATTTATAGTGGTTTAGTCAACTCGACCTACGTCCACTCCCCGGAGGCGCCCTCCGAGTATTGTACTACACCCGTGGCTCTCCTTTAGCCCCCACAGCTAGGCGGAGAAGCCTTTACAAAGAACCTCCTTTTTGCCACCCCGGCAAGACAAAGAACCTATCTTCTTTTACTTCCTCCTGAAGCTAGTAGAGAACCACAATCAGATGTTGAATCCTTACCTCTACCGACCATTCCACGGATAAGAAAATCTAGACAAAGAAGAAGCATAGCGATCCTTGAAGCAACTCTTGTGAAACCCCTCACAAGCTCCCCATCACAAGATCATCTCTCTCTCCCTCTCTCTCTTTCTCTCCTCAAGGTCTTCTCAGGTCAAGACAGCAGCAAAAGATTGTTCAAAACATTGAACAAGAGCTCTTAAATAGAAGAGCTTCAAAGGAGCTCATTAATTACAAGTTGCCGACAATATCGTCCAGGCCGATATGGACATCGTCCTGGCCGATTAGTACAAATCTCAAAAGATCGGCCAGAGCATCGCCCTGAATGCAAACTGGACGATTTAAAATTGGCTTGATCGTCCTGGCCGATCTCACGATCGTCCCGGCCGATCAGTTCAAATCAGAGGAAAATCATCCAGAGCATCACCCTGAATTTGAGCTGGCCGATATATATCGTCCAGAAGTAGCTAAGGTTTTTGAATAGATCATCCTAGCCGATCCTGCGATCATCCAGAACGATATAATCATATCAATCATCCTTAATTACTCCCTTGATTTCCTGATTAATTAAGAAATAATTTGTGAATATCGTCCAGGCCGATCAATGATCGTCCTGGCCGATTATTAAAAAATACATAATACCTTAATTATCTATGATGACAATTTCTTTCTGTTTTGAGCTTATCGACCTGGCCGATACACATATCGTCCAGGACGATATGTTAATGATGGCTGCCTTAATTAAGAATCCTTGTTTAGATTTTCTGTTTTAAGCCCGATCGTTCAGGACGATGTAAATATCATCCTGGCCGATATGAGTAATGAAATTGCTCTGATACCAATTGAAATTACTAAGTGACAATAGGGGGGGTGAATTGTAAAAATCTTTTTCTTAATAAAAATAACCCTAAACAAGAGTTATAATCTTTTTGTTATTTTTGAAATTTTACAACAAAATTTTAAGCATGTTTTCTTCCACAAATTCCACCATGCAATAGTTATGAAAAATTAAAAGCAAGTAAAGCGTAAATGACGATAAGGAAAAAACACACCAAGAATTTTTATAGTGGTTCGGTCAAAATATGACCTACGTCCACTCCCCGGAGTCCTCCGCTCCGGGATTTTCACTATCAAAATAGTTCTCCTTTTTTCCCCTCGGCAAGGCGGAGAAGCCTTTACAAACCTCCCTTTCACCAACCAGGCGTGGCGGAGTGCCAAACTCTATTTTCGCCCTCCTGGCGATGGTAGAGAACCTTCTTGTTTTTCTCCCTCCTGGAGAAGGCAGAGAACCTCGAGGTAACGGATGTAGACGAGCCTTTCCCTTGGAGATCCTCCCTCAAATTTTTCTAGGGCCACAGGAGGAGCAAGATGCAGCAAGTTCGGAGCAACCGTGTGATTTCCCTCACACTTCTTCTCCCTCATAATGCTCACCTCCTCCTTCCTCTCTCAACCCTCAAGAACTTCTCTAGAGCTCTCTCCCTTGGAATCCCTCTCTAACCACGTTCACCCCCTCTGTTATTCTTATTGAAAAAGGACATGATTGACATCTAAAAAAGGCTCAAAAAATCCTTTGAATTCAAAAGTAGCCGTTACTGTTCATACAGTATGATTCAACATCGTACAGTACGATCTTTATAAACAGACGTCGTCCTGGTATGAATATGTACGAACAGTTCAAAAATAATTCGTATTGTATGATATAATATCATACGGTATGATCCACAAAATACTATTCATACAGGACGATGGTCTGGACGATCAGATGACGTCTCTGTTCATCGTATGGTACGATTACAATCGTACAGTACGATGTGACAAAAACCAAGAGATCATCCAGGACTATATCCGGGACGATCATACTTCGTCTCTGTTCATCGTATGGTACGATATGGTTCGTACAATACGATGTTCAAAATTTAATTAGGCCTGGATTTCATGCACTAATCACGGGTTAATTTAAGTAAGTATTTAAAATAGATCGTACAGTACGAACAGGTTCGTACAGTACAAATGGTGCAAAATCACTTACTTAAACTAAACTACGGCTAGGATTTTGGATTTGAACATATCGTACAGTATGAAGATGTTCGTACAGTATGATCTATTCATAGAATCGTCCACATAGTTTGGATCGTATGGTATGAATTAAAATCGTACAGTACGATCTCCAGAGAAGAAATTTAATTATATTTTGCAGTTAAAAAAAAAACAAACTCTCCCTCTGTGTGTGTGCATGGTTGCTCTTGCTCTTATGCATTTTGTGGCCAGACTCAATAAAGTAAAAATAAAATAAATAGAAAAGTACAATGTCTGACTCATACTCCTAATCTACCCGGTCTTGAGTCTTCCTTTCATCCTAAGTCACTTGTGATCTTCCTGAAATGTTAGTACTCAAGGACAATAGCAAATAAAATAATATTCATTGAAAAGTTGTTCCAAAACACTCATTATTTGGCATCATCAAAATCATCAAAATCTCAAACTCGGGATCATGGGTTACAACAAGTAGAAATTCTAAGTCTCTCAAGTGTGTGTGTGTAGGGTTACTTAGCATCAGTCTCTTTGAACATTATAAATAGTCTCAAGAAGAAAAAAAAAAAAAAACAAAGTACAGACTAACTCAACCCTAAACCTACGTAATCTTGAACTGGCTTCTTTTGTTCGTCCGATCTTCGATTCCTGAAAAGTTAGAAGTAACAGGCAGTCCAAGAGAATCAATAGTGTTTGTCAATTATCAAAACATAAATCATGAAAATAGATTTGCAACAAACCATAAGTAGGTGGTAGTGGTTAAATGATCGTAGTAGAGTGATAGTTGTAGGAGGATCATAATAGGCGGTGATGGTTGGAGGACTATAGTAGGGTGAAGATGTTTGGATGACCAAAGTCGAGCAATTGTAGTCAAAATCTTATTGCCAATAAATGGTAATTGATTAAAGGATTATAGTCGAGCCATGGTGGTCTGGAGATCATAGTTAGGTGACCAGCATGAAGAACCATATCAAGCTATAGTTGTCTAAGGATCATAGCTATGTGATGGTGATCAGAGGAGCGTAGTTAAAAAATTTTGGTCAAAGGACTACAATCGGGAGATGATGGTCAGAGTATTATAGTTAGGTGAAGGGGGTCGAAGAATCCTATTATGGCGATCGTAGTCAAATGACCATATTTGGAGACAATGGACAAATGAAAATAGCTAAGTGACTGAGGTTGGATGACTGTAGTTGGGTAATAGTGATTAGAGGATAATAAACGAGCAATTATGGTTAGAATATGGTGGTCTAATGGAAGCAATCGGGTTATGGCCTAACAATTGTGATGATGAGGTTGTTCGACGATGGTTGCTAAGTAGTAGTGGTCAAATTTTAATGGTCCAATTGAGGTGATTTGATAGCGATGGTCCAACTATGGTGGCCCAATGGTGAAGCTTTGGTGGAGTTTCAAGATTTTTCAATTTTGTAAGGTCTCTTAAATCTTGGACTAATGGTTCAAAACCCCATTCATATAAAAAGTGGGGTCTTATTTATAATTTTTTAAGGTAACATGCTAAACAAATATAGCCAAAATCTAAAATACTTCATCAGTATGCCCATATTGATTTCCCTTGATCATAAATTTTTTTTAGCATTTAAGTGCCTTAATGAGATAAAAATTAAAAGATTTTAGGAAAGTATATTTATTTCATTGAAGTGCTTGATTTGAATATAAGCATACAATATTTAAAGATCATTTGATTTTTAATTAATGTGCCAGGTTTTGCGATGTGATCCTAGGTCTTAGGTGAGAATATTTTGGGAGAATCTGGAAGATTTTTTGGGGCACTGAGGCCCTTAGGGAAGTGAGCATCGCATCACTATTTCAAATTGGTGGAAAATTTAATATTAAACTATCTCAAACCACTTGCTCATTTCACTCAACCACTCAGCTTAACGGAGAAGAGAGGAGCAGAAGGATAAAGGGAAATAAGAAATAGAAAGAGAGGAAAGGGATTTAGAGGCCAATGTATGAGATTTGTTTGTCAGACTAGTTTAGGAAATAATAAATCTCCAAGTAGATGCCTGAATTTCCATCTTTGATTTAAATTATAGTAATTTTATAATGAGTTATGAAAAAAAAAATACTTTTTTCAGGTTTTATGAAGTTTTTACCGCATAACTATTTATATGTTATAGTTTTCTCCATTTTGTCCGTTTTAATTATATGAAAGTGAGTTTTCAACGGTTGGTTTTTTCCACACAAAATTTTTAGTATGCTATCGAATTGTGGGTTTTCTAAGAAATGCTATAACTATATAAAATGCCTAAAATATTTATGTGAATATTCCTATGAAGTTCAAAATTGAGAAGGGAATGTTATGTGAATTTCCTATTTATAGATAAGATGGATTTTGATGATAACTCGTACATATTCTAGATATTGCAATGGAAATTTAAACTAAGTGTCATTGCATTTGCATTCTATATTACACTGCATTGGAGACTTTTTATCCCGAAGTAGTGAAAAGTGCACTTTGAGGTAATAGATGAGGGATGGATTCTGGCCCCACTTTCTAAAAGCAGTTGTGGGAGATTAAGGCTTTGTTTGGGACGGCTTTTTTACTGCTTTCTAAAACGGAGTTTTAGTACAAAATTTTTTATTTTTGTACTAAAACTCCATTTTAAAAAGCAATAAAAAAGCCGTCCCAAACGAAGCCTAATTAATATTGTAAGTACTTTTCTAGCCTCATCGGCTTTATGTTGATAAGGGAAGAATTATGGCCTCATTTGCTATGTAAGTGAGGGAGATAAAGGGAGGCATAAGTGAGAGTGGAGCTATAAGCAGGCATCATGACATATATATTGCAATTATTGTATTTTTATATATTAATGTTTTAATGAATTCAACTTAAGAAATATTCTGAATATGTGTAAGTGAATTCCACACCATTGTACGTATCTATAAATGAAAGTGGAAATGTAATGCACGCGAGCCTCTAAGAATAAGTATTATGTACGACATTTGAAAGTGATTATGTGGTTATGAAAGTGTATGTATTAATTTTGAAACTAGGTATATGCTAAAAATTGGATGAATTCAAGTTTGTTATGCTTTAAGTATTTCACAAGTTTTTATAATTTTCTTCAATTATTTATTTTTGAACACTTGCATTAAATATAACTATTTATGAGGGGTGAAGAGGAAGTCTACTGAGCTAGTTGAGCTCATCCCACATTTTCAAATGTTTAAAGAAAAGGAAAGGACCCAGTGGAATAGATCTATTTTAGAGGTGTACTTTTTGAGCTTGGAAAATCAGTTACTATGATTTTTGTAATATGGTATATATTTAGTTGATGTACAGACTTTTGTGGCCTGGATTATTATAATTATGTTTTGAGAAAATACAAGTTGATTACAATATTTTAATGTTTTAAGAATTTTAGTAACTCTGGGTGTATTATTTGTGGGTGTGGTAATTAAATTAGGTTTATTTAAGTTTGATCATTCCATTAGATCTAAAGGCATTACAACTTGGTGATCTTAAGAATATTGAAACTTTACTTTGTTTGAATAGTTGCTATTTGAATGATTTATATTTGTGCAACTTATGTAGTTTTGATGATTCCAAACATTATTGTTCAAATGTATAGTTATCTCCTAACAATTTTAGAAGATTTGCACTTGCTCTTGTGTGTACTAACATTTCAGGAAAATCAGACTCCAGACTACGATAACTTCAAATCAAATTCAACATGAGATATTTTGTTTATTTGAAGTTTGCATTTTCTTTGATTTAATTTTGAAAGTGAGTGATTGTAATTGAGTGAATAAAAATCTTACACACACAAATAACGAGATCATAAAATTTTATAATGATCGTACAGGATGATATTTATCGTACTGGACGATCTGTTAGTTATCTCCTATAGAGCACATGGAACGAATAGGAACTTGCTAGAAAAAATTTTTCTAAGTCCTATTCGTCCAGGACGAAATTTATTATCGTCCCGGATGATGGGATCTCTGTAAAATTTTCGTCCAGACAAATTTTATTATCGTACGAGGCGACCAGTGCTCTGGAAAATTTTCGTACAGACGAAATTAATTATTGTACCGGACGATCGGGTCTCTGGAAAATTTTCGTCCAGACGAAAACAAATTATCGTCCGTGGCGATTGGTCCTCTGGAAAATTTTCGTCCAGACGAAATAAATAATCGTCCAGAACGATCGGGTCTCTGGAAAATTTTCGTCTAGACGAACATATTTTCGTCCAAACGATTAACCGACTTAGAACAGTTTTCAGCAGTTTCTAGAACCGACCTAGTAATAACCGTTCGTACTGGACGAACCTAGTTCGTACAGGACAATCAGCTATACGAAGTCATTTCGTACACATATACAAATTGGGTCGTTTCAGATCGTTTAAGTAAAATCGTCCAGGATGATCCAGGATCGTACAGGACGATCCACTGCGTACAGAATTGGAAACTTGCAGTTTTTGGGCGGTTTTTCTTGTCTTTTACATAAATAGTCCAAATTAGACTGCCATCCAATCTTTTTGTCATTTGATCTTCATGCCTCTTGAGAGAATAGCCAAGGAGAGAGTGGAAGAGAGCATTCAAAGGAGGATTCCTACCATTGGAGCGAGAAGGCTTCACTTGGATTACTAAGGTAAGAGTCTCTACTTGTGAAATTAGATTTCTTCACTCTTTTCTTTCTTCCTTCTAGATTCTTGTGAGAAGATCAGTCAAGGAGATCCGGTTCTCTGCCGACACTTGGAGAGTGTGAACAGCCGAAGGGTTCTCTGCCTACACTTAGAGAGTGTGAACAGCCGTAGGGTTCTCTGTCCACACTAGGAGAGTGTAAAAGGACGACGGTTCTCTGCCAGCACTGTGGATTGTGTAAAAGGATGACGGTTCTCTGCCGCACCGGGTAGTGGTGAAAAGAGTGTGTTGTAAAGGCTTCTCCGCCTTGCTGTGGGTGCTAAAGGAGAGTCACTTTGTGGTATTAGTGCAATACTCAGAGGGTGCCTCTGAGGAGTGGATGTAGGTCTGGTTATAGACCGAACCACTATAAATCTGGTGTCATTTACTTTATTGCTTTTACGTTTCCGCACTTTAAATTTCAGTTTAAACAACTCTGTGGTTGAAAAACATTTTTCTACAAACTTTAAAAGAAAATCTTATTTCGGTTCAACTTTATCATTAAGAGGGTTTAAAATTTTTAAAACTACTAATTCACCCCCTCTTGGTAGCCGTGGGACATTTACTTAGGCTTAACAACCTAATTACTTGACTCAACAAGTGGTATCAGAGCATAGTTTCAAAATCATAAGTTTGAACTACTTTTTGATTAACGTAGATGGCTACATTTGGAAACCAAAACACACCTGAGGGTTACTCTATCACTAGACCTCCACTGTTTGACAATATTCCTTTTGATTTTTGAAAAACACGCATGTCTACTTTCTTACAGTCACTTGATTATTGCATGTGGATGCTAGTCCAGGAAGGTTACTCAAAACCAACTAGATTAGTTGATGGAATTAGGGTAGATACACCCTATGCAGATTGGACTATAGAAGAACGTGACTTAGCACAATTAAATGCGAAATGTTTAAATAGTTTCTTTTGTGCTTTAAAATCTGAAGACTACATGCGAGTTTCCACTTGTAAAAGTGGAAAAGACATATGGGATAGACTTTGTATTACTTATGAACGGACAAATGAGGTTAAGCAATCAAGACTCAATATCTTGTTACATGACTACGAATTATTTCGCATGAAACCTAATGAATCTATATCTGACATGTACACAAGATTCACTCAAATTGTCACCTCTTTGCATGCACTTGGTAGGGAATTAACTAATGCTGAAATGGTCAATAAGATTCTTCGTTGTTTACCTACTGCATACGATGCTAAAATTACTATAATTACAGAGTCTAAAGATCTGAACATTTATTCCATTGACAATCTTCTTGGTTCACTCATTGCTTACGAGCAAGGAGTAAGTCAAAGAAAGATTGATGCAGGTGAACCAAGAAAGGACAAGAATATTGCACTAAATGTGGAAGAGTCAGAAAGTGAACACTTACAACCTGAGGATGAAGACGATATTGCACTGATGACTAGACAATTCAGAAGCTTTTTAAAGAGGAAGCAGAAGAGACGCCAGCAATGGAATAGAGGTAAGTATAATAGAAATAGCAAGGTTTCTAATGAAGTGATTTGTTATGAATGCAGGAAACCAGGTCATATAAAGACTGATTGTCCAAAACTCAAACCCACTCCTAGCAAGGAGAAGGTAGAGGAGAAACCAATGGTAAAGAAGGGCAAGAAGAAGTTTCAAAAGGCTTTTTGGGCG
Source organism: Dendrobium huoshanense (assembly GCA_016618105.1). NCBI lineage: Eukaryota > Viridiplantae > Streptophyta > Magnoliopsida > Asparagales > Orchidaceae > Dendrobium > Dendrobium huoshanense. The sequence goes on along the minus strand of CM028351.1, from coordinate 24,514,825 downwards.
GACTCAGCTTCAGACTCATCAGAGACTGAAAAAGAAGAAGAAGTCACCAACCTTTGCTTGATGGCAGATAAAGTTGAACAATCAGATCAAGAAGAGGTATGTGATTTAACCTATAATGAATTGTTTGAAGTTTCTGAACACATGCATGATGCATATAGGAAAATGAAAAAGATGCATGCTAGTGTAGTTTTAGAATTGGAAGAGCTTAATAAGGAACACGAAATCCTTAGGAAAGATCATGCTTTAATTGATAGCAACCACATGAAACTACTTGATGAATATGATGACTTGAATAAAAATTTTGAGAATTTAAAATCATCCTATGCTGAACTTGAAAAAGAATTTAAAAATTTAAGGATGAATCTGAGAGCAAGACATATAGAATCAATTATACCAATCGAATCTTGGAGGATATGAATTCATTTTACAAACTCACTATAAGAGCTCTCGAGGATAATAGGAACCCCCCTAAACTTGAAGATTTTACAAATCCTAAATATTATCCTAAATTCATGAAATCCCTTAGAAGACAATCATATGAAAGAAAACATAGGAATATTTTTCCTAATGTTAAATGTAACAATTGTGGATTTTTGGGACATATATCTCACACCTGCACTTTAAAGATGAAACATAATTTGGTGTGGAGAACTAAGATGCATAAACCTAGACATATCATACATGCATCTGATTATAAATTTCATAAAGGTGAACCCAAACTAGTTTGGGTTCCCAGGTCTAACATTTGAGAATTTTGCAGGAATACTCTCACACAAGACCTCGTGAGAGTATATGGTACCTGGACAGCGGATGTTCAAAGCACATGACTGGAGATACTGCTCAATTCATAACGCTGGAAGCCAGGAGTGGAGGCAAGGTTACACTTGGAGATAATACCACAAAGAAAGTGGTTGGATCAGGTATGATTGGAAATTTGAAAAACTTTTTCATAGACAATGTTTTATTAGTTGAAGGCTTAAAACATAATTTGCTTAGCATAAGTCAGCTATGTGATAAGGGCTATAATGTAAAATTTTTACCTACTAGCTGCATAATTAGCCTAAATGGGAAAATTGTTTTAAATGGAAAAAGGGTAAACAATGTCTACATGCTAGATTTAAATTGTATTCAATCTCCTACTGCTTTTTGTTTGAAAACTGTTTCTGATGAATCATGGCTTTGGCATAGGAGACTTTGTCATTCTAGTATGAAAAATCTTAGAAGAATTACCCAAAAGAATTTGGTGAGAGGAATACCTAAACTAGACTTTACTAAGGACCATCTATGTGATGCATGTCAATTAGGAAAACAAGTGAAGTCCTCTTTTAAGTCCAATAAAGATCTTAGGACCAGTAAACCTTTAGAAATTCTACACATGGATCTTTTTGGACCTGTAAGCACTGTTAGTCTAGGAGGAAAGGTATATGGATTTGTTATAGTAGATGATTTTTCAAGATTCACCTGGGTTAAATTTCTTTTTCATAAGAGTGAATCATTTGAGGAATTCAGAAATTTTTCAACTTGGATACAAAGAAAACTAGGATGTGAAATAATTTCTATACAAAGTGATCATGGAGGAGAATTTGAAAATGAAAGATTTGAAGATTTCTGTAAAGAAAAGGGGATTGATCACAATTTTTCTGCACCTAGAACTCCTCAACAAAATGGAGTAGTTGAAAGAAAGAACAGAACATTAATAGAAGCCGCCCGAGCAATGTTAGCAGAATACTCGCTTCCTAGATATTTTTGGGCTGAGGCGGTTAGCACTGCATGCTATGTTCTGAATAGGGTGAATGTGAGATCAAATTTGAATAAAACACCCTATGAGTTGCTAAAAGGTAGAACACCAAATTTGTCTCATTTGCATGTATTTGGTTGCAAGGTGTTCATACATAATAATGGAAAATCTGCCTTAGGAAAATTTGATCCAAAATCAGATGAAGGAATTTTTGTTGGATATTCAAGTGTTGGAAAATCTTATAGAGTATTCAACAAAAGAACTTTAGTCATTGAAGAAACCACACATGTTGTTTTTGATGAAAATGGAAACATGAAAGAGCCAAATGTTGTTGAAGAAGAAATTGAAGAAAACTCCCAAAAGATTGATAGATTAAATTTTGGAAGAAAATGTGGAAGAAAATTTAGAAAGAGAAGACCCTTTGCCTAGAGATTTGAGATTTTCTAAAAACCACCCAAAGGAATTGATTATAGGTGAACCAAGTGAGGGTGTTATAACTAGGCGTGGATTAAACAAGGAAGTCAATCATTTAGCCTTTATTTCAACTATTGAACCCACTAACATTGATCAAGCACTTTCAGATGAATTTTGGATATTAGCCATGCAAGAAGAGTTAAATCAATTTGTAAGAAATAAAGTTTGGGAACTAACTACAAGGCCAAAAGATCAAAGTGTTGTTGGAACCAAGTGGGTGTTCAAAAATAAAATGAATGACTCAGGAGTAGTCATTAGAAATAAGGCTAGATTAGTAGCTAAGGGGTATAATCAAATTGAAGGAATTGATTTTGAGGAAACTTTTTCCCCTGTAGCTAGACTTGAAGCAATTAGGGTTTTACTAGCCTCTGCATGTTTTAAAGGTTTTAAATTGTTTCAAATGGATGTCAAAAGTGCCTTTTTAAATGAGGTAATTGAGAAAGATGTTTTTGTAGAACAACCTCCAGGTTTTGAAAATTCTAAATTTCCAAATCATGTTTTCAAATTAAAAAAGGCATTATATGGATTGAAACAGGCACCTAGGGCTTGGTATGAGAGGTTGAGCACCTTCCTACTTGAAAGATCTTTTGAAAAAGGAAGTGTGGATACAACTCTCTTTTTAAGGAAAATTGGAAAGGATATACTTATTGTTCAAATTTATGTGGATGACATCATCTTTGGATCTTCAAATAAACATCTTTGTGATGATTTTTCTAAAACAATGAGTAGTGAATTTGAAATGAGTCTAATGGGAGATTTAAATTACTTTCTAGGATTTAGCATTAAGCAACTTGAGGAAGGTACTTTTCTTAGTCAAACTAAATATATTAAGGACATCCTCAAAAAATATGAAATGGACAATGCTAAACCTGTTAGTACACCAATGAGTTCTTCAGTTCAGTTGGATAATGACCTTAAGGGAAAATCTGTTGATCAAAAGAAATTTAGAGGGATAATTGGATCTTTACTTTACTTGACTTCTAGCCGACCAGATATTATGTTCAGTGTTTGCTTATGTGCTAGATTTCAATCAGATCCAAAAGAATCACATTTGACAGCAGTGAAAAGGATTTTAAGATATCTACTAGGAACTCAAAACTTAGGAATTTGGTATCCTAAGTTTAGCTCTTCATTTGAAATTATTGGTTACTCAGATTCTGACTTTGCAGGCTGTAGAGTGGATAGGAAAAGCACTTCTGGAACATGTCAATTCATTGAAAATTCATTAGTTTCATGGTCTAGTAGAAAACAAAATTCAGTGGCACTATCTACTGCAGAAGCAGAATACATTGCATTAGGAAGTTGTGTGGCACAAGTACTTTGGTTAAAACAACAGTTGATTGATTTAGGATTAACTATAGGCACTATTCCAATTTATTGTGACAATACTAGTGCTATTTGCATTTCTAAAAATCCTATTCAACATTCTAGAACCAAACACATTGATACAAGGCATCATTTCATAAGGGATCATGTATCCAAAGGAGAAATTGAACTCATACATGTTTCAACTGAAAATCAACTTGCAGATATTTTTACAAAACCTTTAGCCTTTGATACCTTCAGTACTTTAAGAACAAGGCTTGGTGTTATTGATTTGAATGCTTAAACAAAATGTCTTTGCAACATTGATATTTGTTTTGTTTTGTTTTTTTTTATTTTGTGAAATTTTGTGTGTTTTGATGAATTATTTTTGAATTTTTGGTTTTGTTTTATGTTTTCTGTGTTTTTGATTTTTTTAAAATTCAAAATTAAATTTTTTTTTGGAGGAAATCGTTCAGGACGAAATTGGTTTCGTACGGGACGATGTGTGAAGGAACAGTTTGCACGAATTTTAACCGTTTTGAGAGCAATTTTTAATTAGATCGTCTGTACGATCTGATGATCGTCCAGGACGAATTTTTTTTTCTTCTCAAACGTCAGGACGATTGAATGCAGCAGTTGAGTGGATAAGACAGTTTTTAATATGAACTTCGTCTGTACGAAATTTTCGTTCGTCCAGACGAACATGTGTCGGTTCATTGTAGGGGACGGTTTTCAAGAGTCATTAAAACGATTTACTTTTTGATCATCTGTACAAAAATTTTTTGTCTGTACGATCGGTCAAGTCAAAAAGCCTGTACGAAGGGACGCATCGTAAGTTGTGTTGATTACAAAAAGCCGTTACATTTTGGACGAATTGGATCGTCTGTACGAATTTTTTCATCCAGACGAACGATAAATTTTCGTCCAGGACGAATATTTTCGTCCAGGACGAACGTATCATTTTTCTTTAAATATGAAGGCTTTCAAACTTGACAATCACACTTCCAAACCTCATTTTCAATCCCTTTCTACATCAAATCAACAATGGCCTCCTCTAGCAAAAGACAAAAGGTGTTGGTGAAGAAACCAAATAGGAATGCCCCAGACAACTTTCTTTCTAAGGCGAATGAGGAATCTTTTCCTCGTTTTGCATCCGCAAAGATCACTCCCTTTCGCATTCTTATTCAAACTGAGTTGAAATTTCAGGTATTGCACATCTTCGCCTCAACCCAATTTCAGTTCATTCTTTCTCTCGTCCACTTCTACAATAAGCAAACCTACCATTACTTTCTAGGTAACATGAGTTTCAATTCTGACTACTCCACCATTAGTTCTTATGTTTTTAAGCAAAAAGTTGAGATCACCAAGCACGACCTTGGTGCATTTTTAAACTTAAGAACTGAGGGATATAGAGCCCACACCCTAATGTCAGTATCCTCCTTCAAATGGTTTCAAATTAATAGGGTGATTAGAGAAATAGACATAACCTATCATGTTGCTAGAGTCTCCGATATGACCCAAGATGCCCGAATCATCCAGCATATCCTTAGATCCTCAATTATTCCAAAAGCTGGTGATAGGATTAACATTACCCCACTCCTTTCTGTTCTAACCTTTTTAATCATGGAAAGACATCCTATTGACGAAGCCCAACTTATCATAGACCATATCTATGGGCTTTCAGAAATAGGACATGCACATCAGAAGAGGAAGAAGAACATTTCATTAGGACACTTAATCACTTATATTTTGGAAAAGAAATACAACATAGTGCATCCTGATGAAGAATATGAAGAGCCAGTTTACTATAACGATGCATCATTCAGATTGCTCTTCAAGGAGGAAAAAGAAAAAGAAAAAGCACATGCTAGGGCTTCAGAAGAGGAAGAAGAAGAAGGAGTGCAAGCTTCTGCTTCTCAATCAGATTACCAGAATCTGATTGAGAGATTTGATAGATTAGAGACTCACATTGATCAAAGGTTTGATCAATTTGATGCTCAACTTACGCAGCAGCAACAAGACATTGGTAATATTAAAGATGAAGTTCATGAAATTAATACCAATGTAATGTTGATGGCCTCCTACTTCAACCTCTTTGGCGGCATTCCTCCTCCTCCTCCTCCAGAACAGTAGAAATGTTTTTATGTATTTCTGTTGTATTTTTTTGTGTTTTTATCATGTCTGTTTTATTGGTAAGTGTTTGTGTTTATGTTGGTTTTTTTTTTTTTAAGTTCAATGTATTTTCTTCTGTTTATGTAATCTGTTTCTTTAGTATCAATGAAAGTTTTATTTTATTAGATTTGTTTTGAAATGTAATTAATGCTTATGAATTTCATTAGTATTATTTAATCTTCATTGTGCTTAAATTAGATTGCAATTTGAGATTATCTATATTAGAAAATCTAGTCTTTCTAAATTTATAAGTTGTTTATAATTTGTTGTAATTAGAACTTTTAAATTCATGTCTATTCATTTAGACTACATAAAAATTAATATTACTATTGCAATTTAGATGTTTTCTTATTTTGTATTTCTATGCTCAAGTGATATTTATGCATTAAGAAATATTTGAAATTTTAGATTATAGATTTTGGAAAGAATTGGTCTCAATTACTCTTGAACATTGTACAAATGTACAAAAAATCAAAAGGAATTCGCAAAAATTTACAAAGTGAAAAAGAGGCACAAAATAAGCCCAACCAAGAAAAAATGCACAAAAATATGCCCCAAAATTTTGAAAAAGATGCACAAAGCGCCACATGAGGTAATTCTCTTCTTTCCAAATTCGTTCAATCTCTTAATTCAAATTGATCTTATGTTCATTTATATTCTATTGAACTCTGAAATATAGAATTTTTATACATCTCTCTTGTAATGATTTTCTATATTCAAATGTCTAAATTGAATCATGTCTTTGATAAATTCTTCTTACTTACAATGTTATATCACTTCTTAAATTTATGAATTTCTATGATTGACCTAATATCTTTAGTTTAAAATTGGATACCCTATGTCAATCACAATTTAGATTAAATTTTAAAAATGAATTTCATATAATTACTTACATTTCTTGTCTATTTCTTCTTCACTTTTTGTTGCTGTCAACAAGGGGGAGAAATTATTGTATTTTCTGTTTTGATTGTTCTGTTTGCAAGTTTTTTTTTACTTTGTAGTTGTTTGTGTTAAAATTTTAGAAAAACAAAATTTTTGTTCTTAATGCCTCCATATTTTAATGTACTCATCAATTCAGGGGGAGTTTAGGAGATAGGAGATTTGTTTAACTTGAAACCATACAAATAATAATTGTTTTGCCATCATCAAAAAGGGGGAGATTGTTTGAATAGTTGCTATTGGAATTATTTATATTTGTGCAACTTATGTAGTTTTGATGATTCCAAACATTATTGTTCAAATGTATAGTTATCTCCTAACAATTTTAGAAGATTTGCACTTGCTCTTGTGTGTACTAATATTTCAGGAAAATCAGACTCCAGACTACGATAACTTCAAATCAAATTCAACATGAGATAATTTGTTTATTTGAAGTTTGCATTTTCTTTGATTTAATTTTGAAAGGGAGTGATTGTAATTGAGTGAATAAAAATCTTACACACACAAATAAGGAGATCATAAAATTTTATACTGATCGTACAGGACGGTTTTTATCGTACTGGATGATCTGTTAGTTATCTCCTATAGAGCACATGGAACGAATAGGAACTTGCTAGAAAAAATTTTTCTAAGTCCTATTCGTCCAGGACGAAATTTATTATCGTCCCGGACGATGGGTTCTCTGTAAAATTTTCGTCCAGACAAATTTTATTATCGTACGAGGCGACCAGTGCTCTGGAAAATTTTCGTACAGATGAAATTAATTATCGTACCGGACGATCGGGTCTCTGGAAAATTTTCATCCAGACGAAAACAAATTATCGTCCGTGGCGATTGGTCCTCTGGAAAATTTTCGTCCAGACTAAATAAATAATCGTCCAGGACGATCGGGTCTCTGGAAAATTTTCGTCCAGACGAACATATTTTCGTCCAAACGATTAACCGACTTAGAACAGTTTTCAGCAGTTTCTAGAACTGACCTAGTAATAACCGTTCGTACTGGACGAACCTAGTTCGTACAGGACGATCAGCTATACGAAGTCATTTCGTACACATATACAAATTGGGTCATTTCAGATCGTTTAAGTAAAATCGTCCAGGATGATCCAGGATCGTACAGGACGATCCACTGCGTACAGAATTGGAAACTTGCAATTTTTGGGCGATTTTTCTTGTCTTTTACATAAATAGTCCAAATTAGACTGCCACCCAATCTTTTTGTCATTTGATCTTCGTGCCTCTTGAGAGAATAGCCAAGGAGAGAGTGGAAGAGAGCATTCAAAGGAGGATTCCTACCATTGGAGCGAGAAGGCTTCACTTGGATTACTAAGGTAAGAGTCTCTACTTGTGAAATTGGATTTCTTCACTCTTTTCTTTCTTCCTTCTAGATTCTTGTGAGAAGATCAGTCAAGGAGATCCGGTTCTCTGCCGACACTTGGAGAGTGTGAACAGCCGAAGGGTTCTCTGCCTACACTTGGAGAGTGTGAACAGCCGTAGGGTTCTCTGCCCACACTAGGAGAGTGTAAAAGGACGACGGTTCTCTGCCAGCACTGTGGATTGTGTAAAAGGACGACGGTTCTCTGCCGCACCGGGTAGTGGTGAAAAGAGTGTGTTGTAAAGGCTTCTCCGCCTTGCTGTGGGTGCTAAAGGAGAGTCATTTTGTGGTATTAGTGCAATACTCAGAGGGTGCCTCTGAGGAGTGGATGTAGGTCTGGTTATAGACCGAACCACTATAAATCTGGTGTCATTTACTTTATTGCTTTTACGTTTCCGCACTTTAAATTTCAGTTTAAACAACTCTGTGGTTGAAAAATAATTTTCTACAAACTTTAAAAGAAAATCTTATTTCGGTTCAACTTTATCATTAAGAGGGTTTAAAATTTTTAAAACTACCAATTCACCCCCCTCTTGGTAGCCGTGGGACATTTACTTAGGCTTAACAACCTAATTACTGGACTCAACATACTTGACATTTGATGTTGACAATCATTGCTAGACACAACCATCATCTAAATGTCGTTATTTGATTAGCATCATCCAACTATCATTGTTTGACCATTACCACCTTACTATCATAGTCCATTTACCATCATCATCTGGCCATCATCGTATGACTGTTGTCCAGTCATTATTGTTCAATAATAATCATCTAATTATTATCACATAACTAACATTGTCCAATCATTGTCATAATTTCTCGGCTACTTTTTCAACAACCTACCACACTTATAGAAGATCAATTTTGAGTAAGAGAGTTTACTACTTTAATTCCATCTTCTCTAAGTGAATGGAAGAGGGAATATTTGTAATTTCACTTATATAGTAGATGTTGCTTTAGGCTAGGCCCTATGATTTTTTTCTTTCTCAATTTTCTATGATTTTGTTTTCTTGTGTTCCTCTCTTTTATATATATGTGCAAAGCTCCAACATAAAATTATCTTTAATCATCACATTTTCCCTAGAACGTAACAAAATCTTTTTTTTTATTTTGATTATATTTTTGATTGCCTTCATTTATTAGTTTTAATTAGGTGTTTATATATGATATTGTATTCAGTCTTTAGGATTTGATTAAAGTTTTTCTATATGAATTATAGGTTCCTAAGAGTTATTTTTCTTTTTGAATAAAAGTATAAACACAAGCATAACAACATAAGATAGTGGCTATTAGAATAATAAAGGAAAGTGAAAAACCAAAATTATTTGAAAGAAACATTCAAGATGAGTGTTAAAAGAACTAACAGAGGAAAGACTCAAATATTCAAAGATTTATTAAGAGGACAACTATTGAATTCAAACAAACAAGCCAAAAACTTGTGTCAAATGAGTAATTGGAATAAATTAATGGCCAAAGAATGTGTTTTTATTTATTTTAAAGACAACTTTTATACAAATTTTAAGGTTATTTGGTTAGTTAGAAAAAGAATGCAGTGTAAAAAAAGAAATTTAGAGTTGTTTGGATGAATGTAAATTAAATGCAAGTGAATGATTTTTTTTGTTTGATTTGAAGTAATGAATGTGGTATAAAATTCAAAAATGTTGGTGCCCGGTCAGAGGTGGTGGTGGACGGTGGCCGATAGTGACATTGGCCTTAGTGGTGGTGGTTGGTGGTTGGTGGAAGTTGTGGCTGGTGGCGGTCGAGGTGTTGGCCAGCAATGGTGGGTGGCAGAGGTGGCGATGGGCGATAGTGGTGGTGGCCAGCGGTGGTTGTGGCTAATGGTGGTAGTGGCCATTAGCGGTTTCGATCGTGATTGAGGGTTGTGGCATCGTCCAGTGGTGGGTGGCGGTTAAACGAGCTTGTTTGGGGTGTAAACAACTCTTGTTCAAAATCGAGCAATTTTGATTTACTTCAAAAATGAGTTAAAATGATTTACACTACATTTACTTTACTATGCTCCACTTTATATTTCAACTAAACAACAAAATTTTTAAAATTCCTACATTTTAAATACTTTACACAAATTTATATTCCAACCAAACAGTCCCCTAAAAAAAACATTTAAATAACATAAATTGGAAACTTTTTTGTGTGGAATGATGTCGTAGAGCTATATTCGGATGCCAATAAAATCTTTACATGTAGTGTGCTTACGTGGAAAGTTAGGATATTCATTTGACTTGCAACCCGACCCATTTATCTTTTCAAACTAACTGTAGACGAAGAGACACCCTTTCGCCCAACATAAAGGTCAAAAGATGAAAAGGCAAAAAAATTTCATATTTCAAGCACCTATACAGTTTCAATTTCTAGAATTCATAGTTCTTCGAGGTTCCTATAAAAAATCCTTCTAAAAAATATTCAACAATCTCTTCTACTCAAATGGAGGAGGTAAAGGAGTCACCTGCAAAAAAAAAGGTAAGTTATTGCGTACAACAAATAAAATGTACTATGTATTTTTTTGGCATTCACTGCGTATTTGCTGAAGAAACCATAAAAAATAAAAATATCCCAATAACGATAAAACATTATATTTTCCTCACATTCTACGTTCTTTATGCGTATATTCTATGTATATTCTGCGTATATTTTGCTTATTCTCTGTGTATATGTTGAAGACTCAAACTCTAACATTTTAAAATAAATATTATGGATCTTAAAACCATAAAAAAATCCAATAAAGGAAAAAGATAAGTCATTTCTTATATTATGATTAATTTTAGTTTAAATAATTCTTAATTTATGCATATATTCGGCGAACCGTTTGAGTTCATATTTAGTTTATTCTGCATATATTTTCCCGTTAGTATGTGTATCGTATACGTATACTCTGCGTATATATTACGTATACTCTACATATATATTGTGTATATTATGCATCTATTATGTGTATAAATTGCATATCTTATGCATAATTAATGCGTATCACCTGCTTATCTAAATTAATATTTATTTTCTTAATTTACACAGATTTACGTCCGTCCTATCTCTTATCGCTTCTATGTTTCAACATTTAGAGCAATCTATGATACTTTTGCTGAGATAATTCCTCCTTAAGTTGAAGACAAATTGAAGAACCTAAATATCTACCAATTTCTTCAATTTTCGGGATTCAAGCAAAACGCCCCACTTATTTACCAATTTATGACAATGTGAAATATATCAAAGCAAAGTTTTATTATAGATGGTCATGTTATACCTTTCACAACTGATAAAGTGGCCCTCCTTACTGGTCTTCCAATCAGATGTGAAGAGATTACCTGGCTTAACTTGCCCACTACAACCATCACCTGAAAGGATATAAAGTCAAAAATGCTAAAGTTGACTAAACATAGCCCGCCAGAGACTATTTTTAAAATATTTATTATGTACTTATGTTTAAATTTATTTTTCTAACAAAGCAACTTAGAAATCCTTAGGTTGCTACAAATAATATCAAATAATGTAGATGTGTTTTCATCAATTAACTGGGCATGGTCGATTTGGGAATGCTTGGTTGAAGAGTTTAATAGTGTATTTACCAAGATTTCAAAGAACAAGCCAGTTGGTTACGTCAATGGTTTTGTCTTTCTTTTAATTGTGAGTGCTAAAATCATTTTAATTTAATATTTAATTTATTTACTAAAATTAACTTTGATCTCATGCAAGTTTGGTTCTTGGAGCACACTTCCATTCATCACCCTAAGTACCATGACAAAAGGCCCCATTTCCTTCGATGGGTTGATGACATTGTATATAATATCGAGAAGACCACAATTTTTTTTAATTTAAAGAAAAGACAGGTATGTATGCATATTTATTTGTTAATTTTATTAAATACATATTAAATATAGTTGATAATAGGGATTTGCTAACAAATTAATTTTTCACAAATTTCTATTGACCTCCAGGGAGTTACCCAGGAAGAAGGTAATCTTTTGGGCATCCATAAATATCCATCAAGGCATCATTCTCCCATTTAAACTCCCACTTCTGAATAGCTTCTACCCCCCCAAGTTCCTCAATTGCATTATTCAAGGCACTCTTAATCCTGATCAACAACTTGCTCCCTCCTCATCATCTTGCAATCACCCAATGAAAAATATAGGGATATCTTTCGAACATACAAAGACCCAAGCCCCAAATGAGACCAAACCACTAGCCGAGACCAAAGCCCCAGAGAAGTCTAATGACCTAGAGAAGTCCAATGTCCCAGAGTTGTCCATGTCTCAGAGCAGTCCAATGTCCCAGAGAAAATCAATGTTCCAGAGAATACCAAAGCTTTTAATAATGAAGAAGCTAGTGACTTAGAAGAAGATATCAGTTTTATAAAAATTCAAATGGTGTATAAGAAGCATAAATTAGATATTCCTAATCCATCCCAAAAAGAATCTTCCCAAAAAGAACCTTCCCAAAAAGAACCATCCTAAAAAGTTCCATCCCAAAAAAAACCTTCCCAAGAAATTACATCCCCAAAAGGACTAATCAATATTGATAATGTTATAGTAAATCCTAACCCTACAAGTCTAATAGTGAACTACATTGGCATAGAGCTGTTGAGTCTTGAGAAGACACATTTTATTATGGAAAGCATTAAGAAGTACACAGATAGGTAAACATTCTCCTATATTATTAAACTGCAATTTTTTTAGTGTTTTAACATAATGTTAAATTTGTATTTATAAACTGCGTTATAAATGCATATTTGATGCATATTGCATGTGTAATGTTTAATCTACTTCGTATTGTATGCGTATTTGATGTGTATATGATACATAATTTATGTGTATTTGAGGCGTATTTTTTGCATAATTGTTTTTGGAGTGATCAAATATTTAAAGCTAGGAACATTATAATTTCTAGATGTGGCATGGATGAAATATTATCTGATAGTTACCTTGATAATGATCATGTAGATTCCTTTGCCATTTTATTACATGAGAAGAGTAAACTTTTCCCCAACAAGTATTATAAATTTTTATACATCTCACCAATGTATTGGGTTAATATACATGTTTATTTTATGTATAATATTTTTAGCTATTTAATTTTATATTTCTTATATTTTATTCTTATATTTAATTCTTGCAGCATTACAAGTTGAAGAATAAAGATTTAAAATTATTTATTGAACACATAAACTATGATTTTGTTCATTCATGTAACCTTGTAATTCATCCAGTTATTGATGGTTCGCACTAGACCCTTTTAGTTGGGTTCTGAAATGAAAGAAAGTGGGAATTTTATGATTCTGTTCCAAATCCCATGCATAAAAATATAGCTATAAAGATAGTAAGTTTGAGTTCATTTGTTAAAATTTTTTGAAATTAATTTACAGTGAACTAAATTCTTGTTCCTTTTATTGTTCAGATTAAAAGCTTATATAAGGATTGCAAAGAATCTTTTGATGATGATATCAACAAATGGAATTTCAAGACAATCAAGAAGATGCCAACTCAGTCAAACAATGTAGATTGCAGAATATTTATTTGCAAATACATGAAAAACATTATTTGACAAAACAACACCAACTGGAAAGATTGTAAAGATTGGCAGGCTAAAATGCCAAAATATATGGCATAATTTTCATACGCATTATTCTGTGTAGTATTGAAATGAACTTTTTATTTTCATATATTTTTTCATGGTAAAAAATTGATATATGCGCATTAATTTGATAAATTTTTGTGCATAATTTTTTTTTCATCTTGCAGAAAATATGCAGAAAATGCGCACACAATACACATCCAATGCGCACAACAATACACAAAAAATACGTAAATAATGAGCACAAAGTATGCACCAGAATAATCAGTGATTAAGTAGTGAATACACATAAAATACATAAAAATTAAGTAGTAAATACAAGTTATAAAGTTCTTAAGGTACCTTTAGCTCACTACTGCTTGAAAGAGCTAAAAAATAAATCAAGAAATAAAAACCTATGAGCCAATGGCCCTTTCTTTTAAATAAAAATCTTTAATCTTAGGTACATCATTGATAAAAGAATCTATCATGGAAATTCTTGTGTGTATATAGAATGTGGTGTGGTTTTTTGGAAAAAATGTCAACAACATATTTGCATGCCGCCTTTTCATGTCAATCCCTGTGCTGAAGTTTTAGATAATCATTTTTTATAAACCTTCAGGACAGAAATTACATGAAGATGCAATGATGCAAATACCCAGTTGAAGTTTTTGTGAAAACCTCACACCGCGTTACATTAAAAGGCAATGGAAGAAGTAAACTTTGAACAAGCTTATATAGAGAAGATGGTCAAACTAATAATATAGATCAACAAATTAGGTCAAAATAATAATAAAATGTCATCAATACTAGGAGATATCAAAGCTCTTACTTCAACCACCTCAACCACTCCAACAAATGTCTGGAAAACAACAGTAAAGGAACATGTAACAATATAATGAATGCAATAAAGGAGTTCATACATGAAATAAATACATCAAAAGAAAAAGTCTCCTACATGTCAATTTTGAGGAAACATTAAATTACTTCAGCTCATATATAATAGATTGATGAAACATTAAATCTTGAGTTTTAGCAATTAAAAAAAGAATCCTTGCCCTCTAAAGATGATTTTTCTTAGCTTGCCACAATGTGCAACATATACACAATACGTACACATTCCGGACATATTTTACACGCAATCCATATGCAACTAAAGTGACATGATTTTTTAAATAATTTATATTGTAAGAACATAAAAATATTAATAATTTCCTCTATTAATAATCATTAAAATACATATTTTATCATCATAGCAATGATTATAAAAATTTAATTTATTGAACATAACTTGTATCTAGAGTCTTATGCTATATGGGTTGTAGTTCTAGAGAGTAGGAGTATGCTTAAAGGGTTTAGCATTTCATAGAGTCATAGGGAGCATGTGGTGGGGTTCAAGTAATTTGGCTCGTCAATGATAGATTGAGGAAACATTGAATCTTGAGTTTTAGCAATTGAAAAAAGAATCATTGTCCTCTAAAGTTGATTTTTCTTGGCTTGGCACAATGCGCAATAAAAACACAATACGTATGTATTTTGGACGCATTGTATACGCAATCCATACACAACTAAAATGACTTGATTTTTTCAAATTATTTTATATTGTAAGAACAAAAAAATATTAATAATTTTCTCTATTAACAATCATTAAAATACATATTTTAGCATCATCAAAATTATTATAAAAATTTAATTTATTGAACATAGCTTGTATCTAGAGCCTTATGCTATAAAGGTTGTAGTTATAGAGAGTACGAGTATGCTTAAAGGGTTTAACATTCCATAGAGTCATAGGGAGCATGTGGTGGGGTTCAAGTACTTTGGCTCGTTAATAATAGATTGACGAAACATTGAATCTTGAGTTTTAGCAATTGAAAAAAAAATCCTTGTCCTCTAAAGATGATTTTTCTTGGCATGGCATAATGCGCAATAAAAATGCAATACGTACGCATTCTGGATGCATTGTATATGCAATCCATACGCAACTAAAATGACTTGATTTTTCAAATTATTTTATATTATAAGACCATAAAAATATTAATAATTTCCTCTATTAATAATCATTAAAATACATATTTTAGCATCATAGCAATGATTATAAAAATTTAAAAAATATTCCTTGTCATCTAAATTTTATTATTCTTTGATTGAGGCAATGCACACTCTATACATAATATATTCACGTACCGGACACATTGTATACGCATTCCATACGCAAAAATTTTAGGATCATAACAATGATTGTGAAATACTTCAAAGGAAATATCTCTAAAGATAAGAATACATATTCACACACATTGTGTACGCACATGGTACACATACAATACTCATATCCAAGTATCTAAATTAACTATCATTTTATAAATATTCTTATTACATTTAATTCAATTTTCTAATTTAATGATATTTATCATCATCTTCAGGTGCCTAGCTGATGGCTAATTGGAGGGTACACCTTTTATGCATTCCTCGGCAAAGCATTTGGGTATGATCGTGAAATTACAATGCTTTACTCTATTGAGTCTAGTGAATAGGTTGTTAAACCTAAATTAATGTCCCACGACTTTCAAGAGGGGGGTGAATTGATAGTTAAAAATTATCCCTCTTTTAGATGAGTTGAACCAAAAATAAATTTAAGGAATTTTTATAAAAAGTTTTTCAACCACAATTTTTTAATCAGTAAAATGCGGAAAGTAAAAAAAATAGTAAAAATAAACGACACAAGATTTATAGTGGTTCGGTCTAAACCAGACCTACATCCACTCCCCAGAGGCACCCTATGAGTATTGCACTAATACCAATAGTGTCTCTCCTTTTGCACCCACAGCAAGGAGGAGAAGCCTTTACAAACACTCTTTCCTCCACTACCCGGTGCCGCAGAGAACCGTCATCTTTTTACACTATCCTCAGTGTTGGCAGAGAATTGTCCATCCTTTCACACTCTCCTAGTTTGGGCAGAGAACCCTTCGTCATTTCACACTCTCCTAGTGTGGGCAGAGAACTCGATCTCCTTGACAGATCTCCTCACAAGAAATCTAGAAAGAAGAAAGAAAAGAGTGAATTAATCTCAAATCACAAGTAGGAAATCTTACCTTTGAACACAAAGTAAAGCCTTCACGCTCCAATGGAAGAAATCCTTCTTTGAATTCTCTCTCTCACTCTCTCCTTGAGTCTTCTTTCAATAGGCACGAAGATCAATGACCAAAAAGATTGGGTGGCAATAAAAATTGGACCTTATATAGGAGAGACAAGAAAAACTGTCCAAAACTGTAAAATTTTCAAGTTAACACAAAATGGATCGTTCCGTACGATCGTGGATCATCCCGGATGATTTTACTTAAAGTGTCAAAAATGATCCTAATGAATATTGGTACGAATTATGTTTGTACACGATTATCGTCCCGTATGAACTAGGTTCATCTAGACGATCAGTTATTTCATAGGTCGATTCCCAAAAAGTGCAGGTCGCCGCCAGAATGTGAAGTGTTGATTCTCTTCATCTCGAAACGATCAGGACTTTGTTTGGACGAAATTTTTACAGAGAAGAATTTGTCATGGGATGATTTAGATTTTGTTTGGACAAAATTTTTACAGAGAAGAATTTGTCCTGGGATCATTTGGATTTTGTCTGGACGAAATTTTTACAGAGAAGAATTCGTCCTGGGATGATTTGGATTTTGTCTGGACGATCAGGACTTATAAAACTTTTCTCAATTCCTGATCGTTCCATTGCTCTTACGAGGAAATAACTGACCTGATCATCCTATACGAACTAGATTTGTCCCGTACGATCAGTACAAATTTTGTAAGATCTCCTTAAGTGTGTGTGTGTTTTTATTCACTCAATTATAATCACTCCCTCTCAATTCAAAGAATAATTTAGAGCTCCAACATGCAAAGTATTGTATGCTGAATTTGATTCAAAGTCTTCAAAGTTTGGAGTTTAATTTTTCCTGTAATGTTAGTACACACAAGAGCAAAAAATAATTCTTCCAAAAAGTGTTAGGAAATAATTGCACATAAAACAATAATATTTGAAATCATCAAAATTATACAAGTTGCAAGAATGTAACATAAGCAAGTAGCAACTTTCTTAATAATCTCCCCATTTTTGACGATGGCAAAATAATTATTGTTTGTCGAATTTCAAATTTTAAGAATTTCTTAAACTTCCCCTGAATTAATGAGCACGTGAAAATAAGAGGTCTTTGAACACAAATGTTTTTTAAATTTTAATAACAACAACAACAAACAAAACAAAACAGACAAAACCAAACGACACGATCACAACAAATAATAAATAATTATTTACGATCACAACAAATAACAAACAATTATTTCTCCCCTTTTTTGACAACAGTAAAAAGTAAAGAATAAACTTGAAATGCAAGTAGACATATGAAAATCATTTGAGAATTCATTCTTAAAAGTGATTGTAATAAAGTTATGCAAATAAAATTAGTACATTAGATAAATCATAATAATTCAGAGAATTCAAGAATAGACATAACTTAGATAATAAAAAATTTATCAAACAACATGAGTCAATTTAGATAATTAGATAGAGACATTATTGCAAAGAGGATGAAACCATTGCGCCTTTTTTTTGTCAAGATTAATTGTATTCTTTCCAAAGTCATTAATCAAAGTTTTCAATTTAATCTAGGTGCATAAATATTAATTGAAGAGTGAAATACATAATAAGAAAAACATCACAATTGCAATAATAAATTAATGTAGTCTAAACAAGAGACATGAAATTTGACAATCTTAATTATTATTAAGATATAAGCTAAACTTAAATTTAGAAAAATTAGATTTTCTAATGAGTATAATTTTTAATTTGCATTTTAAGATTATAGCACTGATAAGAAAATAAAAACCAAAGATTTCCATAGTTAAACACACATTTCAGAAATAAGACATGTTTACTTATATTGATATCAAAAAGATATTACAATCACTGCAATTGATATCAATACACACAATCTAGAGAAAATAAAAAAAATATCCAAAGAAATACAACAAAACAACAACAAACACATGAACCATAACAACTCAAACACAAAACAGAAAAAGCAACAATCACTCGGACTGTCCCTAATCTGAAGGAGGAGGAGGTTGAGTATTGAAGAAGGTAAAATAACTGCTTACTAAGAGCATGTTATTGTTTAAATCATTCATTTGCTCTCTTATGAAGTTCATATCCTGATTGTAGCAATTTTTAAATTGACCAAAATGTTGATCAAAATGAGTCTCTAGCTGATCAAATCTTTTAACCAAATTTTGATAATATGTATCATTGGTCGGTGCTGGTTCAGCTTCAGGTTCCTCCTCGGTGTCACTGATGACGTGTGCCTTAGTTGTGTCATCATTTTTGAAGATTGCTCTGAATGATGCATCATTGTAATAGAGCAAATCTTCAAACTCCTGATCAGGATGAGTCAAACCATATTTCTTTTCTAGAATATAGGCAACTAGATGTCCTAAAGCAATATTCCTTTTTCTTTTCTGATCAGCATGACCTATTTTAGAAAGTCCAAAAAGATAGTCGAGATTTAACTGGGCTTCATCTATAGGTTTTTTAGTCATAACCATAAAAGTGACTATAGAAAGAAGTGGAGTTATGTTCACTCTATCACCAGCCTTAGGGATAATGGAAGTTCTAAAGACATGTTGGATGATTCGTGCAGTTTTCACAAGACCAAATACTCTAGCCACATATTCATTCACATTATTCCCTCTAATCACTTGATTGATTTTAGACCACGAATAGTCATCGGTATTGATCAGGTAATTTTCTCTATCCCCTTCAGTTCTTAAGTTTAGAAATGCTCCTAAGTCATGCTTAGTAATTTCTACTTTTTGTTTAAAGATAAAGGAGTAGACTACAGATTGACGAGGGCCAAAGGACATATTGGCTAGGAAATAGTGAAAAGTCTCTTTGTTGTAAGGATGGACTAGAGTAAGAATGAAATTAAATTGGGTCTAGGTGAACAGGTTCATTACCTAGAAAGTAAGATTTTCTTGAAGTAGAATCTTAGAGGGTGTGATTTTGGCAGAGGCAAATCGAGGAAACAATTCCTCATTTTCCTCATTTTCCTATGACCTTCTGCCTCTTACTTGAACTAGCCATCTGAAAAGGACTGATCTAAAGAATGAAAGAGATTGAAAGTGATGTTTAGAGTGTGACAAATAAGTAAAAAAGCCTTCCAATTTATTAAAAAATGGTATGTTCGTACTGGACAAAATAAAACTCATCCCAGACGAATAAAAAATTCATCTCGTAAGAAATATTTTTGTACAGACGATTCAATGCGTCAAAATGAAACGGCTTTTCATAATCAACACAACTTACGATTCGTTCTTTCATATAGACTTTTGACCAGTCTGATCGTACAGACGAACACGTGTTCGTCCTAGGACGATCAGAACTCATATCATTTTAATGGCAGTTGAAACCGTCCCCTACATCGAACCAACATGTGTTTGTCCAGACAAAGCAAATGTTCGTACAGACGAAGTTCATATTAATAACTATCTTATCCATTCAATTGTTCCATTCATTCGTCCCATCATTTAAAAAAATATAAATTCATCTCGGACGATCGTAATGATCGTACAGACGAAGTATATTAAAACTGCACTCAAACGGGTCAAAAACGGACAAATTGTCATAATACACAAATCTTCCCATACAAAATGATTTCGTCCCAGACGATGATGACACAAAAAATATTTTATTTTATTTTATTTTTGTACCCAAAATAAAAATTAAAAATAAAAAACTCAAGAATACCAAAATCAATGATGAAAACACAGACTCTAAAAAGGAAAGAAATCACACAAACAAGAACATAAAAAAATTAATTAATAAACTAACATCAATGTTACAAAAACATTTTTTATTTAAGTATTTAAATCAATCACACCAAGCCTTGTTCTTAATGCACTTAAAGTATCAAAGGCTAAAGGTTTTGTAAAAATGTCTGCAAGTTGATTTTCAGTTGTAACTTGAATGAGTTCAATTTCTCCCTTGGATACATGATCCCTTATGAAATGATGTCTTATATTAATGTGTTTGGTTCTTGAATATTGAATAGGATTTTTAAAAATGCAGATAACACTAGTGTTATCACAATAAATAGGAATAGTGCCTATAGACAATCCTAAATAAATCAACTATTATTTTAACCAAAGTACTTGTGCCACACAACTTCCTAAAGCAATGTATTCAACTTCAGCAGTAGATAGAGCCACTGAATTTTATTTTCTACTAGACCATGAAACTAATGAATTTCCAATGAACTGACATGTTCCATAAGTGCTTTTCTATTCACTATGCAGCCTGCAAAGTCAGAATCTGAATAACCAATAATTTCAAATGAAGAGCTAAACTTAGGATACCAAATTCTTAAGTTCTGAGTTCCTAACAGATATCTTAAAATTCTTTTTACAGCTGTCAAATGTGATTCTTTTGGATCTGATTAAAATCTTGCACACATGCAAACACTAAACATAATATCGGGTCGGCTAGCAGTCAAGTAAAGTAAAGATTCAATAATCCTTCTAAATTTCTTTTGATCAATAGATTTTCCCTTAAGGTCCTTATCCAATTGAACTGAGGAACTCATTGGTGTACTAACAGGTTTAGTATTGTCCATTTCATATTTTTTGAGGATGTCCTTAACATATTTAGATTGACTAAGAAATATTCCTTCCTCCAATTGCTTAATGCTAAAGCCTAGAAAGTAACTTAAGTCTCCCATTATACTCATCTCAAATTCACTACTCATTATTTTAGAAAAATTATCACAAAGATTTTTATTTGAAGATCCAAAAATGATATCATCCACATAAATTTGAACAATGAGTATATCCTTTCCAAATTTCTTTAAAAAGAGAGTTGTATCCACACTTCCTTTTTAAAAAGATCTTTCAAGTAGGAAGGTGCTCAACCTCTCATACCAAGCCCTTGGTGCCTATTTTAATCCATATAATGCCTTTTTCAATTTAAAAATATGATTTGGGTATTTTGAATTTTCAAAACCTGGTGGTTGTTCCACAAAAATATCTTCTTCAATTACCCCATTTAAGAATGCACTTTTCACATCCATTTGATATAATTTGAATCCTTTAAAATAGGCAAAGGCTAGCAAAACCCTAATTGCTTCAAGTCTAGCTACAGGGGAAAAAGTTTCTTCAAAATTAATCCCTTCAATTTGATTATACCCCTTAGCAACTAATCTATCCTTATTTCTAATGACTACTCCTGAGTCATTCATTTTGTTTTTAAATACCCACTTAGTTCCAACCACACTTTGATCTTTTGGCCTTGAAGTTAATTCCCAAACTTTATTTCTTACAAATTGATTCAACTCTTCTTGCATGGCCAATATCAAAAATTCATCAGAAAGTGCTTGATCAATATTAGTGGGTTCTATAGTTGAAATAAAGGCTGAATGATTGACTTCCTTATTTAATCCACGCCTAGTCCTTACACCTTCACTTGGTTCACCTATGATCAATTCTCTTGGGTGGTTTTTAGAAAATCTCAAATCACTAGGTAAAGTGTTTTCTATCTCCAAATTTTCTTCCACATTTTCTTCCAAATTTTATTCTAAATTTTTTCTTTCAATCTTTTGGGAGTTATCCTCAATTTCATCATCTACAATATTTGGCTCTTCCAAATTTCTTGATTCATCAAATACAACATGTGTGGTCTCCTCTATTTTTAAAATTGAATACTCTAAAAGATGTTCGAACACTTGAGTATCCAACAAAAATTCCTTCATCTGATTTTCGATCAAATTTTCTTAAAGCAGATTTTCTATTATTATGAATGAACACCTTTCAACCAAAAATATACAAATGTGACAAATTAGGTGTTCTACCTTTTAGAAACTCATAGGGTGTTTTATTTAATTTAGATCTTATGTTCACCCTATTCAGAACATAACATGCTATGCTAACCACCTCAGTCCAAAAATATCTAGAAAGAGAGTATTCTGCCAACATTGCTAGGGCGGCTTCTATTAATGTTCTATTTTTCCTTTCGACTACCCCATTCTGCTGAGGGATTCTAGGTGCAGAAAAGTTGTGATCAATTCCTTTTTCCTTACAAAAATCTTCAAATCTCTCATTCTCAAATTCTCCTCCATGATCACTTTGTATAGAAATAATTTCACACCCTAACTTCCATTGAATCCAAGTCGAAAAATTTCTAAATTCCTCAAATGATTTACTCTTATGAAATAGAAATCTAACCCAAGTGAATCTTGATTAATCATCCATAATAACAAATCCGTATACCTTCTCTCCTAAACTCACAGTTCCAACTGGTCCAAAAAGATCCATGTGTAAAATTTCCAATGGTTTACTAGTTCTAAGATCCTTATTGGATTGAAAGAGGACTTCACCTGTTTTCCTAATTAACATGCATCACAAAGGTGATCCTTAGTAAAGTCTAGTTTTGGTATATCTCTCACTAAATTATTTTGGGTAATCCTCCAAAGGTTTTTCATGCTAGAATGACAAAGTCTTCTATGCCAAAGCCATGACTCATAAGAAACAGTTTTCAAATAAAAAGTAGAAGGAGACTGAATGCAATTTAAATCTAGCATATAAACATTATTTACCCTTTTTCCATTCAAAACATCTTTACCATTTAGGCTTAATATGCAGTTAGTAGGAAAAAAATTTACACAATAACTCTTATCACATAGCTGACTTATACTTAACAAATTATGCTTTAAGCCTTCAACTAAAAACACATTATCTATAAAAAAGTTTTTCAAATTTCCAATCATACCTGATCCAACCACCTTCTTTGTGGTATTATCTCTAAGTGTAACCTTGCCTCCACTCCTGGCTTCTAGTGTTATGAATTGAGCAGTATCTCTAGTCATATGCTTTGAACATCCGCTGTCCAGGTAACATATGCTCTCACGAGGTCTTGTGTGAGAGTAACCCTGCAAAATTATCAAATGTTAGACCTGGGAACCCAAACATGTTTGGGTTCACCTTTTAGAAATTTATAATCAGATGCATGTATGATATGTCTAGGTTTATGCATCTTAGGTCTCCACACTAAATTAGTTTTCATCTTCAAGGTACAGGTGTGAGCTATATGTCCAAGCAATCCACAATTATTGCATTTAACAATAGGAAAAGGATTCCTAAGTCTTTTACCACTTATCTGTCTTTTTAGGGATTGCATAAATTTAGGATATAAATAGGATTAGTAAAATCTTCAAGTCTGGAGGGTATCCTATTATCCTCGAGAGCTTTTATTTTCAACTTATTAAATGAATTCATATCTTCCAAGATTCGATTTGTATAATTGGTTCGATATGTTTTGCTCTCTGATCCTTCCTTAAATTTTTTAAATTCTTTTTCAAGATCAGCATATGATGATTTTAAATTCTCATGATTTTTATTCAAGTCATCAAATTCATCGAGTAGTTTCATGTGGTTGTCATCTATTAAGGCATGATATTTCCTAAGGATTTCATGTTCCTTTTGAAGTTCTTCAAAATTTAAACTTAGACTAGCATACATTTTCTTCATTTTCTTATATGCATAATACATGTGTTCAGAAACTTCAAATAATTCATCATAAGTTAAGTCACTTACTTCTTCTTGATATGACTAATAAAGATTATCTGCCATCAAGCACAGATTGGTGACTTCTTCTTCCTTTTCAGTCTCTGATGAATCTGAAGCTTATTCTGCCCAGAAAGCTCTTTGAAAATTCTTATTGCCCTTCTTTACAGTTGGTTTCTCCTCTACCTTTTCCTTGCTAGGAGTAGCTTTGAGTTTTGGGCAATCAGTCTTGATATGACCAGGTTTCCTGCATTCATAGCAAATCACATCATTAGAAACCTTGACATTTCTATTAAATTTATCTCTATTCCATTGCTGGCATTTTTTCTGCTTCCTTTTCAGAACGTTTTTGAATTGTCTAGTCATTAAAGTGATGTCTTCTTCATCCTCAGGTTGTGAGTGTTCACTCTTAGACTCTTTCACATTCAGTGCTATGTTCTTTTCTCTTCGTGGTTCACCTGCATCAATCTTTCTTTGGCTAACTCCTTTTGTCATAAGTAATAAGCAAACCAAGAAGATTATCAATAGAATAAATGTTTAAATCTTTAGACTCTATAATTGCAGTAATTTTAGCATCATAAGCAGTAGGTAAATAATGAAGAATCTTATTAACCATTTCAGCATTCGTTAGTTCCCTACTAAGTGCATGCAAAGAGGTGACTATTTGAGTGAATCTTGTGTACATATCAGAAATGGATTCATTAGGTTTCATGCAAAATAGTTCATAATCATGTAACAAGATATTAACTCTAGATTGTTTCACTTCAATAGTCCCCTCATATGTTATATAAAGACTATCCCATATGTCCTTTCCATTTTTGTAAGTGGAAACCCGCATGTAGTCTTCTGATTTTAAATCACAAAAGAAACTATTCAAGCATTTAGCGTTTAGTTGTGCTAAGTCGCGTTCTTCTACAGTCCAATCTATAAAAGGTGTTTCAACTCTAACGCCATCAACTAATCTAGTTGATTTTGTATATCCTTCATGGACTAAGATCCACATACGATAATCAAGTGATTGTAAGAAAGTAGATATGCGTGTTTTCCAAAAATCAAAAGCTATATTGTCAAATAGTTGAGGTCTAGTAATAGAGTAAACCTCAGGTGTGTTTCGATTTCCAAATGTAGCTATCTACGTTAATCAAAAAGTAGTTTAAACTTATATTTTTGAAACTAGGCTCTGATACCACTTGTTGAGTCTAGTGAATAGGTTGTTAAACCTAAGTTAATGTCCCACGGCTATCAAGAGGGGGGGGGGGGTGAATTGATAGTTAAAAATTATCCCTCTTTTAGATGAGTTGAATCAAAAATAAATTTAATGAATTTTTATAAAAAAAATTTCAACCACAACTTTTTAAACAGTAAAATGTTGAAAATAAAAAAATAGTAAAAATAAATGACACAAGATTTATAGTGGTTCGGTCTAAACCAGACCTACATCCACTCCCCAAAGGCACCCTCTGAGTATTGAACTAATACCAATAGTGTCTCTCCTTTTGCACCCACAGCAAGGCGGAGAAGCCTTTATAAACACTCTCTTCACCACTACCCGGTACGGCAGAGAATCGTCGTCCTTTTACACTATCCCCAGTATTGGCAGAGAACCGTCCGTCCTTTCACACTCTCCTAGTATAGGCAGAGAACCCTTCCTCCTTTCACACTCTCCTAGTGTGGGAAGAGAACCTGATCTCCTTGACAGATCTCCTCATAAGAAATCTATGAAGAAGAAAGAAAAGAGTGAAGTAATCTCAAATCACAAGTAGGAAATCTTACCTTTGAACACAAAGTAAAGCCTTCACGCCCTAATAGAAGAAATTCTTCTTTGAATGCTCTCTCTCACTCTCTCCTTGAGTATTCTTTCAATAGGCATGAAGATCAATGACCAAAAAGATTGGGTGACAGTAAAAATTAGATCTTATATAGGAGAGACAAGAAAAACCGTCCAAAACTACAAAATTTTCAAGTTAACACGAAATGGATCGTCCTGTACGATCGTGGATCGTCCCGGATGATTTTACTTAAAGTGTCAAAAACGATCCTAATGAATATTAGTATGAATTATGTTCTTACATGATTATCATCCCGTACGAACTAGGTTCGTCTGGACGATCAGTTATTCCATAGGTCGGTTCCCAAAAAGTGCATAACGCCGCTAGAATGTGAATTGTTGATTCACTTCGTCCCAGAATAATTAAGACTTCATATGGAAAAAATTTTAATAGAGAAGAATTCAACCTGGGATGATTTAGATTTCGTTTGGACAAAAGTTTTACAGAGAAGAATTTGTCCTGGGACGATTTTGATTTCGTCTGAATGAAATTTTTACAGAAAAGAATTCGTCCTAGGACGATTTGGATTTTGTATGGACGAAATTTTTATAGAGAAGAATTCATCCTAGGACAATTTGGATTTCATCTGGATGATCAGGACTTAGAAAAATTTTCTCAATTCCTGATCGTTCCATTGCTCTTACGAGGAAATAACTGACCTGATCGTCCTGTACAAACTAGATTCGTCCCGTACGATCAGTACAAATTTTGTAAGATCTCCTTAAGTGTGTGTTTGTGTGTTTTTATTCACTCAATTACAATCACTCCCTCTCAATTAAAAAAATAATTTAGAGCTCCAACATGCAAAGTATTTTATGTTGAATTTGATTCGAAGTCTTCATAGTTTGGAGTTCAATTTTCCCTGAAATGTTAGTATACACAAGAACAAAAAACAAGTCTTCCAAAAAGTGTTAGGAAACAATTGCACATAAAACAATAAAATTTGAAATCATTAAAACTATACAAGTTGTAAGAATGTAACATAAGCAAGTAGCAACTTTCTTAATATACTCACTTTACTAATGGCTGACTGGACGGTACCCCAACTATGAATTTCTTGGTGAAGCACTCGAGTATTCTTCTGAACTACTTTACTGATGCCTGACTGATGGTACAATGGATATGAATTCCTTGATAAAGAACGCGGGCATGTTTGTGAAATTACACTACTTAGCTGATGGCTTAATGAAGTTTACAGAATATATAAATTCCTCGATTAAGCATTCAGGCATTAATGTGAAATTACATTGCTTAGCTGATGGCTGACTAGAGTGTACAGAATTTATGAATTCCTCGGTGAAGCATTCAGGCATGCTTGTGAAATTACATTGCTCCACTGATGGTTGACTGGAGTGTATTCCATTTATGAATTCTTTGGTAAAGCATTCGAGCATGCTTGTGAAATTACACTGATTTGAAGGAGTAGAAATTTTTGTTGTGTTTTTCTTCACTAGTGGTTTCCCTATTAAAATTTTTAATAAAAATATGTTATAATATACACTAAATAAATTAGTCATGAAGTAAAATAATATTCTTTTGCTTCTTTTCCCAGTGGCTTTTTAGCCTAGCATTGGATATGCCTTTAGGCCTATGCTTTAGAGGTTTTCAGTTTTGCACTGCCACCCTGCTGTATAAACTTGTTTTTCTTTCTCTTCCCATAAATAATCAAATTGAGATTTTCAGACATCTCTTTCATCATAGCCAACATGTATTGTTCAGCCTCCTCATTTAGCTGCGCATGTGTGCTCATTTCATATGCAAACCTACTGATATGATTTCTGAATATGAATACGCTACTAGCTTCAAAATTATTCTGAGAAAATCCTTTCAAATTTTGGCTTGAATATATATCTTTTTGAGCTCTTACTGACCATCTCATCAGTAGGTACTTCTCGGGGATTTTCCTAATATCCATCTGCCTCAATACACAGTAAACCCATTATTTCAAACTTCCTGCAGGAGTATTGAATGTTACCATTATGTTCATCAAAATCAATAACCCATGAATTAAAATGATCCTTTTTCTCTGTGCAATAGACAAAAAATTTTGAAGAATCATAGAGAAAAAGGATCATTCTAATCTCTACACTCATTGCACCCAAAACTTGTAAAAATTTTTATTCAAAAAAATAAATATAATTTCTTTGAATAAAACTGAGCAGCTTGCTTTGATATTGAGCAATTTTTTATTACATGTTATATTTTGGACTGACTGCATCTATAATCCTCATCCTGTTTATTCCAACGCCAATTTCTCACCACCTTCTCTTAACTAAGAAAATAATCAATTATAGAACTTATGGGCTTAAAAATGCCATGACACACATTATTAGTAGACTCGCTACGCTGTGTGGATAGAATGTCCAAGCTAAAATAATCCTTATTGAAGGTTTTTTATCACTTATTCCTTATCCTATAAAGATCCTCTAACCAAACATGATCGTGGAGCTTCCCTTATATGATTATTTCAGGCCATGTATTCTCAAACTCCTCCTCAGAGTCACATTTGCTTAAACACTTATAGAAGAGGCCTTTCACTTTGTTGTTGCTATTGAACCACGATACTTTTGATGGAAACGGATATGCCATTGGCATAGTCTATGACGATTGTGAGGTAATGCAACTTCTATTGCCCATAGCCATTGCTTGGTTTTGATATGTAAATATTATTTTTGGATGTTTATCACCAATCATTTGCACAAAAGTTATAAATAACCACGTAAATGATTTAATCGTCTCTTCTAACAAGAAGGCCACTCCAAGCAAAATATTTTGCCAATGATTATTAACCCAATCAAATGGTGCACATACCAAATTATACCTTTTAAGCCTATAACTTGTATATAAAATTGCCATATCACCATAGCAGTCATAATCTATCCTACCAATCCCATCAACCCAAAAAAAAATTTAACAATCTATCAAATTCATCTTTCTGGACATCCCAAGCAAACATGTTGTCATTAAGTTGATTTTTTTAAAATAACTGAATCAAAGTATTAGTATCTCCAAATTCAATCTTTTCTCTTTTTATTTTTTTAATAAAGTTGTATGCATCCCTCCTAGTGAATCCAATATTCTGGACACCTCCAACTTCATTAGTAAAGAAGGAAAATGCATTAATGGTTCTTATCTCGACTTCTGTCATTGATTTAAGAACTGAAGCTTTTTCATCGCACACATTCCTGCATTATCTAAGTAGATGTGGGTCTTCTTCCCTAGGCAAATCATGATTGTGGTTTCAATAAATTTTTAGACCTTCCAATATCCAGCTTCATCCATTATAAACCTAATCATAGTTGGACAACCAGTTCGGGTGTCTGATTTCCTATATTTCCATTGGATATTGAGATCAGACAACTTCTTGAAACCAGCTTTTGAACAAACAAACTCCTTGGATTTTATTTTTTTGGAATTTGGCCAATAACTGTGATGATCCTTACAAACATTAAAATCAAGATTTTGACCATAATTATAAAAAGCATCGTATGCCTCTTTCTTATTAACATAAATATCCTGATAAATACACAATAAATGGATAGTAATTAAACAATGAACATGCAACAAATAAGCAGTAATTAAGCAAAAAAATGCACAACAAATATGAAACAAATACTCAACAAATACTCAATCAATACACACAGTTTACGCAATGAATACGCAACAAAAGAGTAGCAATGCATAAAGTGTTCTACAAAGTCGTTAATGTACCCTAGCTCAGCACTACTTTAACAGAAGGTAGGGCTGCAAATGAACCGAGCCGAGCCGAGTATGTGAGTGTTCATGTTTGTGTTTGTTTAACATTAGCTTGTTCATGTTTGGTTCGTGTTTGATTTGAGCTTTATTATTTGTGTTCATGTTTGGTTCATTTAATTTAAGGGTGTTCATGTTTGGTTCATGTTTGGTTCATGTTCGTTTGTTTAGTGCTTATCGAGCTTTAAACAAGCTATGTTCATGAACATATTTCACAAACAATCTGTTGAACAAGCAAATTTTAAATTTGTTCATGAACATCCTAAACAAACAATCTAACAAACATGGAAAAATATGAAATGTTTCTTGTTATTAATAAAAAATAATTATATTATTATGTTATAATTAAAGTTTTATATTATGTATATTTATCAATTTTATAATAACATATTATTTAAGTTTTCATCGAGCGATTTTAATCGAACCAGAATCAAGCTTTTTATCGAGCTTGTTCATGAACATCAACTGATGTTGTTCGCGAATATAAACAAGCTGAACGCATTAGTGTTCAAGCTTGTTTATTTAAGAATCGAGTATTTAAAATATTGTTCAAGTTTGTTTGTTAGTTAATTAAACAATCACGAACGAGCTTTAATCGAACTGAACAACGAGTAGTTCGTCGAACGTTTGGTTCGCTTGCAGCCCTAACAGAAGGGATCATCGACTCTTCTTTTAAAGTCAATTACAATTTAATATTATGTACATTGTTGATAAAAGTGAGCATCTTTGTTAAACATAATAAATACTTCAAAAAATGTCTCTATAAAGAAATTTAATGGAAACATTATTGTAAAGAAAACTTGGAAGGTGACGAACTTTACTGATAAGCTGAACTTTCCCTCTAGTTGCACTGGTTTTAACTATTCTGCTTCGTGTGAGCTCATTTACTGGACTTCTGCATTCAGGTTATCGGCTTCCTTTGAGCCTCGTGAGAATATTATATGCTCATAAAAATAATCGTCCTCCTCCAGATCCAAATCAATCTTCATCTTCATCAGCATTTTTATGTTAAAATTTTGACTAAAAGCATTATATATTGCGGTGATTCGCGCCTTAAATCCTGAAAAAAAAAAAAGCGTGAACTCTAAATTTAACGTTTGGCTCAGGTCGGGCAGCAAGACAAATGATTTTGATCGGGTCGGGTATCGTCTGGTTGCCGCAAGTCAAATGAATATCCCGGACTTTCCACTTTCCACGTAAGCATCCGAACATAGCTCTATGACCAGATTACACACAAAATAATTTCTCCATAAATTGACCTTTGGGCTGATAAATAACCTTTCTGTTAGTGTATGTGTGCTGAGAATTATTGTGTACTCAGTCTGAATGTAGAGAACGGTTCGGATGCTGCATATTTACTGCTTATTTTACTACATATATTTTGATACGCAATTTTTTCTACATATTTTTTGCATATTTATTATTTATTTAGTGGGTATTATTTATTTGCTACTTATTTACCAGCCAAAAATTATGTATTAAAAAATACACAAAAAAATAAGTAGCATCCAAACAGTTCTCTACGTTTGGAATGCGTACACAATAATTTCTCTTGTGCGCCAGTGCTTGAGCAGGGAAAAATTATTACATCCGATGAAAATACCGAGCATACCGAGTGTACCGAGCGCGGCACCGAGTCCTGTACTAAGCACGATACCGACTAAAGTGGCATTTTGTTATTGGGTTTCGGATGCATTGAGTGGGCGGACCGAATAATTACTCGCAGGAGAGGCGAGGTGTGAGAAGTTATTCTATGCGGAATCCAGATATAGAGCTGTGTTTGGATGCCAGTAAAATCATTACATGTGGCGTGCTTACGTGAAAAGTTAGGATATTCATTTGACTTCTTACCCGACCCATTTGTCTTTTCAGACTTACTGCAGACGAAGAGAAATTTGCAACAAATAAGCAGTAAATAAGCAGAAAATGCGCAACATATATGCAACAAATACTCAATAAATACGCAACAAATAAGCAATAAAATACTCAATCAATATGCACATTTTACTCAATGAATACGCAATAAATACTCAATCAATACGCAGGTCAAATAAATATGACTGACTTTTAACTTTCCACGTAAGCATCCGAACACAACTCTATAACCGGATTCCCCATAGAATAATTTCTCGGCGAGGTGTGGGCTGTGAGGCGATAACTTCCACTTCTCTTCTCCTCAATCAATGCAGTGGGAAGAGGTCTCACAGATCGACCTCTTCAGTTCGATGCCAGGTAGAGTTTTGAACTTCCAATTTCTCTCCACTTTTAGCTGCTACTTTCTGCATTCTTGTCAATTTTTACTTGGTGCGTGCTTTCTATGATGCTTCTTCAACACATCGTCTTGATATGAAATTCTTGACGACGTTTTGGCTTAAGTCACAGTTTCCGTTGACTATAGATAATGGTTTTCTTTTTTTCTGCTTGCTTCGTGTTGATCCATTTCTAGGGATGGGAATGTAGAAAGAATTTTGGCAGGGAAATAGCGGTAAGTTTTTTCTTTGTGTGGATGATCTCTTAAACCCTGTATTCCAATGGTAGAAACTTTGCAAAGAATAGGCACGATGCCATATGATGAGATGAGAATAACTTATGCCGTAAGCTTGACCTCAGATCACTTTGTGGCAGTTGTTTTTCATACAATAATAGTCTTACTTGACTACACCCTTTTTTTTGTTGTTGTTTTTTTTTTTTTTCTCTGGTGAGAAACAACTTACATAACTTGTTGTTTCCCAACATTTTTTTAAATGAAAAAAAAAAATTTTTATCAGATACACAATAATTTTCAAAAAATTACTTTCTCCACATTTGGCCCCTTCATCATCAGTTAATTATCAATTGATCACCATTATCTATTTACATTTCTAATGTTGGGCAACACACCAAATAATCTAGTTTATTTAATTAGTTTAAGAATTATGTCAGACTTTGCAGTAACACATAAGAAACATGAGAATCACATAATTCAAAAACATCATTGTGACCGCAATAAGCATTTTGGCCGTTGGAATATGACCTCAGTGAACCTCCTTCATCTCTTACATAATTTTTTTTTTCCATAATTGTGTATATTGGATGGAGTGTTAGTTCTATGTAGAATTTGATTGTGTTGATCAACCGGGTTATACTATTGCCTCAGACCTCAATTCTGTCTATCGAGCTCGTTGGAGGGTTGCAGGGGGTTCTCACTGATTTTTTTTCCCGTACAACAGTACAACAATGCGACGTTGTGTACCTAAGCACTGCGACACTGTATAATTTTCTTGAAAATTTTACAGAGGGTGGATCGCTTCAGCGAGTCTGGAATGCGGTGCCCAACAATATGTGTCGAGATGAATGGATAGAAAGACATGTTTTGTATTCACAAATAAAAACATTCATATACATGTGATACATCATTATATATATATATATATATATATATATATATATATATATATATATATATATATATATATATATATATATATATATATATATATATATATATATATATATATATATATATATATATATATATATATATATATATATATATATATATATATATATATATATATTAGAGCAAATAGAAGAAGTAAAATAAAAAGTTAATTCTTTAATAGAATTTCAAATAACCAATGTATCCAAATAAGAATAGTTCTGATACAAACCAACATGAAAATAAATAGAATAAAAGTAGAAAAGAAACTACCCAACCCTCAAAATAAAAAATATAATAAATTACTACAAAATAGTAAATACAAAAAATAATATACTATTGGTAACCGTTCTCTTGAGGTGAAAGTCCACAAAATATGCATGAATAACTTATTATAAAAAGAGATAACATGTAAGTTTGATAAATCAAATTCATCAAGTAACTCCTATCTATAAAAGCAGAAATGGCAAAGAAATGGGGCATGCAGTATGAACAATCAAAAGGTAAATGTAACAATCTGAAGTCACCAAAACAAAGTAGTATTGACACATGCCGTGTTTCCTACATCATAATTCTATATACTAATACCCTTAATGATTCACCAAACTACTATTAATACAAATTATTTTAATGTTTACAAGTGCAACCACACTAGGCATTATAATTCCTCAAAATGGCATATCAATCATTTATTGTTTCCATTTCATGCTCACTTATATTTTTTTATATTTATACATATAAATCTATTGTTGGGTTATCATATATCCATCATTGGGAAGGTAAGCACCAACCTAAGGAAATTTAGTGACATACATAAAATCATACAATGCAAGCACTATTACAAATAATCAACATGTGTTATATAACTCAACATGACAATCATAATTTATATAACCAACATGATATATACGTATCATATACTGCAAAACAAAACTGATATGATTTGCCAAGCTAATATTTATTGCGTCCAAACAAGAGCATGTGTGAAAATTCAAATTGATATACATGAGGTTATACAACAATAAATCAAGAATATTTTATTTATGAAACTTGCTTATTCATTATGAGCAATAACGAAGATTTATTATATGCGTGATCATGCTGGATAATTTAGTATAGAATTGACAGTCTATATAATTATAAAAAAATGAATACAATTGACATGGATTATGCCCCTAACAATGAAGGGTACATTTACACCAAAATAAATAACAGTTATTTACCTCTAAGTGAGTGACACAAAGTTTCAAGCCTACAAGATAATCAACCAATAGTGATACGAGGCTAACAACTTGAAGTTCCTATAAGAAATAAAATTCTAATATAATGATAATGAAACTAAAGCTTAACAAATATAAGGTTAATTATTTTCAACTTAATGACCTCCACACAGTTATTATTGAAGCCTAATTGATTGGATTAAAAATCCAAAATAATTCGAATATAATAGCACTATGGAAAAATATAAAGCATATAAATTTCAACAAGTTTATCTAATTAAAATCTTAATCAATTCAATCTATCAAAATATAGAAGTTAATCATCATCACCAAATTCATTAGTTAATGGGAAAAATTACGAGGAGAAAGTTTATAATAGAAGAAGAGGAGAAATATACTTCGTACAAATGAAGATTGCTAGTTAATGTCAGCGATTGAAGGAGATGGAAATCTGAAAACTTCCTCTAACAGTAGTTATGAGAGGCAGAACCTAATGGGGACGAGAGAGATACGATAGGGAGGTTTGGTGGCTATTGTTTGAGAGAAAGGAACAAAGAGGAAGAACAAGGGAGAGGTTCAACGGCTGTTATAGAAGAGGGGGAGCAAATTTGATGCCCTAAGTTCCCTTTGTTCACCTTAAATGACAAGGTGGCCAACTTGGGAGAATCAATCCAATAGGAATATAATCATGTGATATACGTGATTTGTGCACGATGAAGGTGCAGTTCAACTTGCTTAGTTAGGCACATGTTGTTGGGAGAAGTGTGGGCTAGAGGCACAAGAATCGGAGACTGCTACGAGTGGTCTATTGTGACCAGTGTGAAGGGAGAAGTGGCTGTGCAAGAAAGTCTTGGACCGAACTAGTCCAAGCTTGATTTATCACAGCCACAAGGCTGCAAGGTGTTCTGGACATTTTTCTTTATCGATTTCATTAAGGATTTTTCCCTTGATGGTTTCCTTTTGAATATCTTTGTTTGTTCTTTGGAGATAATTGTGTTAGAGAGAAAAGAGATAAGGAGAGAGTGAGAGAGAAGAGATATCGTTAGTAATTCTCTCATATTTTTATAGTAGATTTCTTGGTGTGGTGTGAATCTTATGTCCTAAAAAATAAATATAAGTGTGTGTAACAAGTTGTGTGGTCTGGATATGTTCTATATAGGATAATTTTGTTAAAGTTATTTTATGTTTTGATTTATTGAAGGTTAAGAGAAAAAATTTATTCAGGTTTAAATATTAATATTTTGATGTCAATTTTAGAATATATGAATTATATATTAAAATTATCATATTGCAGGCATTAATTTTATTAAGAATTATCATTTTATGAGCTTATATCCATATCATATTTCAAGCTAAAGAAATGTCAAGAGGCAATTTGGAAAGTGCAATACTATTTATATCTCTATTATTTAGGCTTGTTGGATGACAAAATAATTATTGAAAATAATTACAAAGAAAGAGGAACTAGCTAGACATGCATGAAAAATATTGCTTCAAAGATTGATTTTTTGAAGCAATGTTTACTTGGAATGTATTTATGAATATTGGCAAAATGTTAAAAACACCCAAACTCCACCAATTTACATTGTAGCTACTGGCCAAGCATGGAAATCCTGAATGCAAACTTGCAAAATTGATGATGGTTTGACCAATGAGAAAGGAATTATGGCGATTCAAGTTTCCAAGCATTGAATAAACAAGATAAATTAATTTCATATATATTTTTATAATGTATTTGGATTATTTGCCCTTCTCTTCTATTTCCTTTTTATTTTATACACACACACCCCTTTAATTAAAAAGAATGAATGAACTTTATGTGACATGAGTTGCTTTAGATATGGCTTAGTAGCCTTCATGGATTTTCCATAAAACTATGATTGGAACCATAGTCAAAGATTCCATATTTGGATATTCAAGGTTATCTCCAACCATCTCCCACCACATTCTCTTTCAGCATTCCTCTCAATAATGCAAATAAAAATTAGAGGAATATTTGTGTGTTTATACTTACCATAAAAGCATTTGATCAGCCCTTCCCCTATATAAAAGCATTGCTTACTTTATATCTAAGTGTCATTCTCTTTTCTAATAAGCATGGTTGGTTACCTCTTGTAATTAAAATAAATATTTTAATATAAGGTGATTCCAAACCATTCATACTTTTGTTGGTGGACAACTCACTCTCCTCCATTCTCCTCACCTTATTTAAAAACATTATTTTTTTTAATTGTAACTGTCATTTTATTTCCTATTTATCTTGGTAAATCACATCTTGTAATTAAAAATAAATATTGAAATATTGAGTGCTTTTATACCTTAATTTTGTTGGTTGAACACTTAGTTATGGCTATTACTATTAATGCTCTATATATACAAGTGTTATACAACCCATTAAGGGAATTGAAGAATTAAAAAAATAAATATTTGCTTGTTTACAAGTTATTTTGAAGAGTTGGGTGTATTATTCTTCTTTTTCAATTTTATTTTGTGAGATCTTCATTTATCATTATATTTTTTCTTTATTTTATCTTCGTCTCTCTGTGTCACTTTGCCACACTTGAATCTCTAGGTTTAGTCTACCAGTTCAACCAACATGTCATCTCATTAGCCTCCACAAAATAATATATACGTATACCACTATCTCTTCAAGAACCCACTTATTATAAAGTTTCAATTGATATAAAAATAATAACATATGCATAATATCTCAAGGAAATATTTTAAGAGTACAACAATCTTTAAAGAAAGCAACACTCATGGTATTAAAAGAACAACATCAAACTAAAAGTATAGCTAAGATTTCATTTTAAAGGTTAAGTTGTTAAGAAATTATTTTTCTATGTTTATCAATAGTAGTTGTTAGTATTTAGTAATACATGAGACCTTCAAATTTTCTTTTAGCTTTTTATTCCTATTGCTTTGCATTACTTCTGTGTTGGTAATCTCAGAGCCTCAATAAGTGTTATCTTAACTCAATTTCAAAGGACTTGATAACTACATTTGATAAAATTAATAATACACCCTATGCAATATAAAGAAATATGTGAAATGTAAAATGGATCAATTAATCTTTAAGATTATACATCCCTTCATCAAAAACCTAAGATATTATGGATATTGACAACCCAATGTACTTTCCTTATTTGTTGACCCCATGAGCCCCAAGTTTATAATTAGATTTTGATGATCACAAATATTACTAAGTAAAAAAGAATTGATGGTTCCATTCTAGTGTATGTAGAAAATAAGTACATCAAAAAATTTCAAACACTTAATATCCTGGAGAAATTGGAAAGGATTTGTAGAGATTTCATCTGGAAGAAATCAGATAATACCACTGGAATGCAATTCTTATCTTGGGACGTGCTCTGTAAGCCGATTCCTAGAGGTGGAGCTGGGGTTCATTCTCCTATTGCTTTGATGGGGCCTTTGAGAGCTAAGTTTGCTTGGGAGTTTATTAAAGAACCTGATTCCTTGTTATACAGGACTTTAAGGGCCAAGTATGGAAATGTCCTTTATACTGAACTGAAGGGGAAAAGCTGCTCGGTTACATGGAAGATATTGACCAGCGGTATGAATTCATTACAACCCCTGTTGAGGTGGAATGTGGCTACGGGTGAATCAATTGATCCTTTTGAAGATATATGGATTCAAAATAGTAAGCTGTCCAAATGGCCTACTTTTGTCAATATTATGGTGGAGGAAGTTCCTAAACTCAGTTGTTTTATTCATCATAAAGCTTGGAATGAGGAGGAGTTGAGTAAATTTTTCGGTCCAGAACTTGTAAATTTAATTGTTCAGATGAATATTGGAGAGGGTAATGATTACAGAGAGCTTTGTTATAAATTCTCTGGTAAATCGCTTGCAGCTCTTATCAGATATGTTCAACAATCGGTTCTCTGCAACAATGAAGATTGGAAATGGCTCCGGTTAAGCAAACTAACAGCTAAAGTCCATTGCTTTTGGTGGAGGTTAGTGAATAGAGGTATTCCCACTTTGGAATTATTAAATTTCAGGAGAATTTCTAATATTAATGGTTGCCCAAGAGGTTGTTTAGCTGTTGAAAATGAAGAACATGTAGCTGTGAATTGCTGTTTTCTTAATGGTTTGTTCAACACTTTGGGAGGATGGGGTTTCAAAGTTCCTAGATTCAGGAATTGGACTGGATGTTTACAAGGTTTAAAAGCGGCAGCTCGGACCAATCCTTTTTTGGTGAATCTCTATTGCACTGCAGTTTTTTACTCATGGAAAAGTAGGAATGAGGTTGTTCATGGTGGGAAGGAAACGGGGTTGAGTTGTTTGGCAGCTAAAGTAATTGATGTGGCTGTTATTTCTTCTAATTGTGGTATCCTATCGGATCACTGGGGTGCTAATCAGCTTGAGAAGCTGTCTAGTTATTCTTGGCACCCCCCTCCACCCGACTGGATCAAAGGAAACTTTGATGCCGCACTTCTTGATTCCAATATGGCTGGTATTGCTGGAATTTTTAGAGACAGCAAAGGGAGGTTCTTATTTTCTTTTGGAATCAAATGTATTCATTGGGATATTGGTTTGCTTGAGCTCATGACTATTCGAGCAATGAAATTGTTCCATAAATCTTGGAAGTTTGAAGCTAAAGGGATTGTCATTGAAGGGGATAATCAAAATGTGATTAAGCACCTACAAAGATCGGTGAAGAAAGATCAGCACAACAAGGTTAATTTGGAAGATTTGTCTTTCCTGGAGGATTTCGGTATGTTTCATTTCCATTGTGTTCATAGGAATTGTAACCGTTTAGCAAACGTTTGTGCTAAATTGGCTTTAGTTAATAATTTTTTTTGGGAGGATCTTAGTGATAGCACGATCCTTTGTTTTTTTCTTTTCTTAAAGAGGAATGTGATAGGTGTTCTATCACTTCCTAGGTTGTATCTGTTTTTAGTTTTTTAATTTTTCTGCCTTTGGCATTTTCAAAAAAAAAAAAAAATTCAAATACCAAATAAATTAGGAAAATACTATATTTTAAGTGTAAGAACAAATCATAACAAAAATATTAAAGATATGTAAGGAAAGCAAGCAAGAAAGAGAAAATTTATATTTTAGAACTAAGGTTTTCATTTAGTAACACTATTTGATAATTTAGTTTTAAGGCCAAAAATACTTTAGAATTGTTATTTAAAACCCCATGTACAATAAACTAAATAGATATTTTGATAAAAAATATCCTAAACTTAATTATAAAAATAAATAAAAAATAATATATAATGCAAACTTAACAGATCTACATAAAAGATAGCATGTCATAGCAAAATTTTGTTGGCATCTGCAAAGGTTTGTGGACCTCAACAAAGATACAAAACTTAATGATCTTAAGAAATTAAATATAGCGACTCTCCACAAAGATTTGCAAGCTCCACAAGCTACTTGTAGGCCTCCAAAAAAATTTTGTAGGTGTCCACAAATGTCTTCTTATGGAAGATTTTAATGATGTATTATAGACATTTTAAACTTAATTAATTTTGTATTTCATTCCAGTTTGAACATTGGTAGCTAGTCAATTTTGAATTTACTTATTATTATTAATGTAATGAATCATTATAAACTATTTGTGTTAAATATAAATAAAAACATGAAGCCTTAGGTCAAGTCAATTGCTCTTAACTCAAATCCTACTCACCTATGAGCAATTCAACCAACAAGTCCTCCTACAAGATTAATACAGATAGATTTTCTTCTAGATTTGTTTGAGAGAGATTGAAAGCTTGCTTATGATGATATTGATCAACAAGGTTTGATGTTAGATGTGCTGGACTTCATACTTTGAAAATCCACATATAAGAACTTGTTACTCTCTTGTAATGATTGATTTCTATTTTATTGTTCTTGTATTACATTGGAGTATTATGGAGGAGAATTCTTATGGAAAATTGCGCATCAAAATAAGCTTCAATCTCTTTTCAAAATTTTTATAATCATCCCCCATTATTTTGAACCAACATGTATGGAATATGAGTGTTTCTAATCTTCTTAAAAGCATTTGGCTGACCATCCCCTTATTGAAATTATCTTGTACTTTATTTTCAATAGGCACACTCTCTCGTAATAATCTTGGTTAGCCACTTCTTGCAATTTAAATAAATATTATAACAATGTGTGATTTTAAATCTTTCATAGTTTTTTAGCCTAATGCTCTATATAGATGGGTTTTTTGGTGTGCCGTTTCTAGAGAGAGAGAGAGTGTGTGTGTGTGTCGTTTCTTGAGAGAGAGTGATTTTCATATTTTTGTTTCCTTAGTTTTCAAGCTGTCCAGCCTCGGTGGATGTCGAGCTCCGATCATCTTCGGTTCATCCAATGGGTGACATTGGTCATTCATGAAGTGGTTCTTGGAGGATTGCTCCTCCGACCTTAAAGCCTGTTGTTTGTTCTTCCGTTGATTTATTTAAAGACGTCTCTGATGGTTCATCATTGGTGAGAAGTCATAATCTTATTAATAAAGAGAAGCCGTTGATCATTAATGAAGGAGATTTGTTATATAAGAAGAAGGAAATTCTGGTGATTGGAAAAGGCAAGGATGTTCTGCTTGATGAGGGAATTAAATGTCCCAAATCTATTTTCTCTAAAAATTTGAATTTTGGATTCTGTAAGTCCAAATTTTGAGGCTTCATCTTCTTCTGATTTGAAGATTCATGTGAGTAGGGTTTATAATTCGAATCCTGCTAGTATTGGGAGTAAACTCATTAAAGGTGAAAATGGCTTTGGTGGTGTTGTTGCGGTGGATGTTTTTAACATTATTGTAGATAAGGTGAATGGTCCTAGTCCTCTTAGAACTGTTGTTAATTCCTCTGTTAAGACGAGTGATTTGGAGAAGGTTTGTCAATGTATCTCAGAGAATTTGAATTGTGTTGATCAAACATGTAATGAGGTTTATGTTTCAGAAATTGTTAATATTATGGGTACTTTGAAGCTGAATTCTTGGGTTAGAAAAGCAAATTTAAAAGTTGATAACCCAGACTTAGGTTCATTTTTTTTTCGAGGATGGAAGAGCTGTTAAGTTACATATGAGGAATGCTTTGGAAAATTTTAAAAGATTGTAAATTTCTTTAGTCATGAAAGTTTTTGGCGACAAAATCCCTTTTCATGTCATAAGTCTTGAGCTAAGAAGACAATGTTGCAAAACTGATTTTATGGATTAGACTTTTGATGATAGCAAACATTCATGATTTTCTACGACTGCCTTGTCTACTAACTTTTCAGGTCCACAAGATCAAGTGCAACTCAAGCCAGCTCAAGATCGGGTAGATTAAGTCTGAGTCAGTAAGTATTTTTTCCCTTTCTTGAGTCATTTGTAAACAAAGTGGTTCCAAACAATGTTTAAAATTGCGTATACGGGTATTGAGGCGTTTTTCATTCGTGAGGCAAGGCGTAAGCCTTAAGGTGTTTTGAGGCGTAAGCCTCAAAATAAAACGATTGTGTAAACATAAAATGATAAATATTTAATATACTAATGATTGAATAATATAAAACATAAAAAAACATAAGATATAAAGTGAAATCAAAATATCCCAATAATAAGACAATATGAAATATAGTTCAACTCAAAATTTTATATTTCCCAAATCACAAAATTCTTTTGATTAACATATAATTCCAATTTCCAAAAATAAATAACAATTACATATCACATAAGAACTTATAAGTCATTAGCACTGTCATCACTAAGGGGTTCTTCATTTGAATCATCATTATGATGAACTGCTCTCTCCCATTCCTCTTTTCCTATAGAGTCCAATGTCGGGCATTTACTTCATGATTTATGTAAGTTTTAATATATATAGCGTGAGGCGTAAGCCTCATGCTAGTGAGGCGAGGCGGGCCTCAGCCAAGTTGAGGCGCAAGCCTCACAAAAAAAACTCGAGGCGTAATCATCGAGGTGTTTTTTACTTGAATTGTGTAAAGGCGGGCCTCATATTGCGCAATTTTATACCATGGTTCCAAATGCTAAGTAACCTTGCACATACACACATGGGAAACTTTTCTGTCTGTTAAATTAGAGTTCTCTATTTTGATCACATTGTCCGAGATGATCCAAAAATTATCCTAGAAGATCTGCTAAAAATAAAAACCCTAATTAGGGCATCCTGGTTAAGACAACTGTCATTAAGCACATCATCCTAGACGATATTTGT
Organism: Dendrobium huoshanense; assembly: GCA_016618105.1. Lineage (NCBI taxonomy): Eukaryota > Viridiplantae > Streptophyta > Magnoliopsida > Asparagales > Orchidaceae > Dendrobium > Dendrobium huoshanense. The sequence continues at coordinate 24,472,264 of CM028351.1, read as the reverse complement.
ATCGTATTGGACGATAGGCTCAAATCAAAAAGAATCAGCCGCCAGATCTATTTAAGTATTATTTATTTTTGGACATCGGCCTGGACGATGCAACACAATGATGCCTAAATTAATCTGATAATTAAAGAAAATAATTAAGGCCTGATTGATACGATCACATCGTCCTGGCCAATCGAAGGATTGGTTTGGACGATCAGTTCAAAAAACCTTAGTTGCTCCTGAACGATCAACATTAGCCAGCTCTTATTCAGAGCGATGTTCTGGATGATTTCCCTCTATTTTGAACTAATCGTCCGGGACGATCAAGCTATTTTTGTATCATCCAGACCTCCTTTCAGAGCGATTGTCTGGCCAATAATCTGTGAATTAAACTAATCGTACAAGATGATATGTTATCATCCTGGACGATATGAATAAATTTCTTGTGTTCGTCTTAGATCGTCCCGACTAATTGAGCTTAATTTGTACTGATCGTACAGGACGATAGGAATATCGTCCTGGACGATAAAGTCGGTTCATGAAAATCTATTTAAAGGACTCATGTTTTCTCAAGTCCAAGAATCTTTTGCTGCTTTCTTGACCCGAGAGAGCCAAGAGGATAGGGAGAGAGAGGGAGGAACTTGTGAGGGGGAGTTTGTGAGAGAGTTTCACAAAGGTTGCTCCAAGCAAGGTTCCAAAGTGTCTTCTCTGATCGTCGCCCTTCATCCTTGGGATTTCAAGGGAGGTCTTCTTCAGCAATCGATCAAGGTTCTCTTTCTGCTTCAAGAGGAAGCAAAAGGAGTTGGGTTCTCTGCCTCGCCGGGGTCGGCAGAAAGAAGTTTTTTTGAGGACTTCTCCGCCTTGCTGTGGGAGAAAAAGGAGAGTCACGGTGTTTAGTGCAATACCCAGAGGGCGCCTCCGGGGAGTGGACGTCAGTCGAGTTGACCGAACCACTATAAATCTCTTTGTGTTTTTACTACTATTTTTTCGCATTTACTCTTCATTTGAATCATCATTATGATGAACTGCTCTCTCCCATTCCTCTTTTCCTATAGAGTCCAATGTCGGGCATTTACTTCATGATTTATGTAAGTTTTAATATATATAGCGTGAGGCGTAAGCCTCATGCTAGTGAGGCGAGGCGGGCCTCAGCCAAGTTGAGGCGCAAGCCTCACAAAAAAAACTCGAGGCGTAATCATCGAGGTGTTTTTTACTTGAATTGTGTAAAGACGGGCCTCATATTGCGCAATTTTATACCATGGTTCCAAATGCTAAGTAACCTTGCACATACACACATGGGAAACTTTTTTGTCTGTTAAATTAGAGTTCTCTATTTTGATCACATTGTCCGAGATGATCCAAAAATTATCCTAGAAGATCTGCTAAAAATAAAAACCCTAATTAGGGCATCCTGGTTAAGACAACTGTCATTAAGCACATCATCCTAGACGATATTTGTATCGTATTGGACGATAGGCTCAAATCAAAAAGAATCAGCCGCCAGATCTATTTAAGTATTATTTATTTTTGGACATCGGCCTGGACGATGCAACACAATGATGCCTAAATTAATCTGATAATTAAAGAAAATAATTAAGGCCTGATTGATACGATCACATCGTCCTGGCCAATCGAAGGATTGGTCTGGACGATCAGTTCAAAAAACCTTAGTTGCTCCTGAACGATCAACATTAGCCAGCTCTTATTCAGAGCGATGTTCTGGATGATTTCCCTCTATTTTGAACTAATCGTCCGGGACGATCAAGCTATTTTTGTATCATCCAGACCTCCTTTCAGAGCGATTGTCTGGCCAATAATTTGTGAATTAAACTAATCGTACAAGATTATATGTTATCATCCTGGACGATATGAATAAATTTCTTGTGTTCGTCTTAGATCGTCCCGACTAATTGAGCTTAATTTGTACTGATCGTACAGGACGATAGGAATATCGTCCTGGACGATAAAGTCGGTTCATGAAAATCTATTTAAAGGACTCATGTTTTCTCAAGTCCAAGAATCTTTTGCTGCTTTCTTGACCCGAGAGAGCCAAGAGGATAGGGAGAGAGAGGGAGGAACTTGTGAGGGGGAGTTTGTGAGAGAGTTTCACAAAGGTTGCTCCAAGCAAGGTTCCAAAGTGTCTTCTCTGATCGTCGCCCTTCATCCTTGGGAGTTCAAGGGAGGTCTTCTTCAGCAATCGATCAAGGTTCTCTTCCTGCTTCAAGAGGAAGCAAAAGGAGTTGGGTTCTCTGCCTCGCCGGGGTCGGCAGAAAGAAGTTTTTTTGAAGACTTCTCCGCCTTGCTGTGGGAGAAAAAGGAGAGTCACGGTGTTTAGTGCAATACCCAGAGGGCGCCTCCGGGGAGTGGACGTCAGTTGAGTTGACCGAACCACTATAAATCTCTTTGTGTTTTTACTACTATTTTTTCGCATTTACTTTTCGCACGCTTTTGTGGTGAATTGTGGTTTGAGCTTTGTGTTTTGATTGAAAGAATTTTTAAAAAACCAATCCACCCCCTCGCCCACCCCCCCCCCCCCCCCACCCCTCTTGGTTAGCTTTGGGCTAGTTCATAAGGGCTTAACATTCCTAACGAACTTTCAGATAATGCAGTCATTTTGGAAGATTTCATCTTACCATGTTAGGATTAGCTGGGTTATTTGTTCATGTGATGAAGTTAATGTTATGGATTCAATCTTAATAGAGGGACCTTGGTTTATTAAAGGCCATATTGTTGGTATTGATAAGTGGTCACCAACTTTCTCTCAAAATTCTCTGAAAGGTCTTTCAGCTCCGGTGTTGATTATAATGCCCAATCTATCATTGTATTGCATCTCAAGTTGGAAAGCCATTTTTATTAGATGGGAACACGTTTCAATGGGGAAGGAGGGAATATGCTAGAGTTTGTGTTCAAATCATGATGGATAAGCAACTTCCATTAGGTGTTTAGGTGGAAGGTGGATCGGGAAGATTCTTTCAAAAGATTGAATATGAAAAAGTTTTAAAACTATGCTTTAAGTGTGGTAAAATTGGTCATCTAAGAAGGAACTGCCCAGAAAATAGATTGGTGCTGAACAAAGAAGGGATGGTTTCGTTTAAGCCTTCAGTTGCTATTGTTGTTGCTGGTCATGAAGAGGTAGATGTTGGGAATGGTGGTGGTGTTGCTGTGGATCAAGAAGCTAAGGTTGTTGGATGTTTAGAAGAAGGATATGAATCTTGGGTTCATGACAAATATGGAAAGAAGAGGGATAATACTTCTAGAAGAAATCTAATTCTAAATGCACCCAAATACAAGAATGAGAATCATTTTGTTGCTGATAAAGGAAAGTTAAAAATTGATGTTGTAAATTTTATTTTTCCAAATCAAAGAAGTAAAGATGTTGTTGTTGAATTTGTTATAAATACTGTTGCTGAAACTAATGAAGTATATGTTGTTGTTGAAGTTGATGAGGCAACTAAAGATGGGGGACTAACTGATTGCAAGCTGAAACCTATTTATGAGGGTGTTGTCGGCTCAAATTTAAATCAAATATGTAAATATTTTGTTGTTGTATCTGTTGGAATTATTTCTGTTGAAACCATTGAAGCTTATGTTGTTGTTGAAGGTGATGAGGCGACTGAAGACTGAGGACTATCTGAATGTTAGATGAAACATATTGCTGATGTTCCTGAGGGTGAGCTGGTTCTAATATAAGTAAGAATTGTAATTGAATTACTTTCCATGATATTATGAAGAAAATATATATATTTTTGATGCTCTAAATAATTTAGAAGAGGAGGTAGCCCCAGTTGCTTCAGATGGGGTGGTGGATGTTGATTGCATTATTATTTCTGAAAATAAAAATGATTTGGTCAATGTTGAAAACAATAATAAGATTGGTGCTACTTCTATCAAAAGAAAATTGGGCAAGGAACTCAAAATGCTTGGCCCAATTAAGATAATGAATAGAAGTAGAAAATTGGATGTGGGGAATAAAGGCAAAGCAAACGGGGTTTGCTCCCCTTCCTAACAATGAATTTAATTGCTTTTGGAATTGTAGAGGAGCTAGGAAAGTTCATGCTTCTCTATACTTGAAAGAATTTGTGAAGGATAATGGTGTGAGTTTTGTTGGTTTGTTGGAGACAAAGGTATCTTCTATTGTTAGAAAGTATATTAATTTACTCATTGGAGTATATTGAATTTTTTTCATCTTCCTTCAGATGGATTGTCTGGAGGAATCTTGGTGCTATAGAATTCTAGTGTCGCTTCCTTTACTACTTTGTATTCTTCATAAAAATGTGTGATTGGAGATTTAGAAATAAAAAATAAAGGGGTGTGGAGGATTTCTATTGTTTATGGGAATAAAGATATTTATAAAAGAAGGGATCTATGGAATAATTTGGAGGTTTTTGCTTCCAAAGACAGGCCATCTGTGGTGGGTGGTGATTTTAACTGCTTGTAGTCGAAAGATGATAAAAGGGGAGGGAAAAGGTGTCTTTTCCCAAGGAACAAAGGAAATGGAGTTATGTTTAACTAACATTGATTATCATGAAGTGGATTTTATTGGACCATAGTTTACTTGGTGCAATAACAAAGCTGGGGGAGCACGTATTTTAGAGAGATTAAACAGATGCTTTGTTAACTCTGCTGCTGTTAATTCTTCTCAGTTTTTGGTGGTTCGTCGTCTCCCTAGAGTGGCGTCAGATCATTGCCCTATTGTTCTGAATCTATGAAAGGGTGCTCCAAAGACAAACTTCAATATCAGATTTGAAAGACACCTGGGCTTCTCACTTTGCTTCAGCTGTCATAGTTCATAAAGCTTGGAACAAGAATATTGTGGGAGAATATTCTGATATTCTAAATATCGAATTTAAAAGGGCTTTAAAAGCTCTATTCTACCAGAGTAAATCCAAGTCAAAAGATCTTAATAGTTAAATGAATCCCTTAAGAAGGAGATTTTATAGTTGCAAATAGAGGAAGCTTAAGGTGGTTGTCTTTCAGAGGATAAAGTTTTGATTCTCAGAACTATAGTAAATGAGCTCAATAACACACTTGCTCAATTTAACACACATGCTGGAGGCAATGGGCAAAGTTGAAATGGATCAAAAAGGGGGATATGAATTCTAAATTTGTTCATTCTTTTGCAAGTGCTAGGAGGAATGCTAAACTTATTTTCAAAATCAATGATGGAAATGGATCGTTGGTAGAGGACCAAGATAGGATTGAAAGTATATTTTTTTAATTTATTTAAAACCAAGTGGGAGGCTAGAGATTGTTCTTTGAATAACTAGCCTACTCCTAGGTGTGTGCTGAATGAAAATGACAGAAAAATCTTAGAAATCAAAATATCTATGGAGGAAGTTATGTGAGCTGTTTATCAATTTGGTGGAGGGATTTCACCTGGTGTAGATGGAATTACACATTTTTTTGTCAAAGCTTATTTGTTAATTATTAAAACAAACATTTGGAATGTTATTAAGCATTTCTTTTCTACTAGAAAAATGGATGCCAATTGTAAAGATATTTTGATTGTGCTCATTCCAAAGGTGGATAAGCCTATGATTCCTTCAAATTTTAGGCCAATAAGTTTATGTAAAACTATTTATAAACTTGCGGCTAAAATTTTACTTAATAGATTTGTTTCTATTCTTCCAAAGCTCATTTCATCAAATCAATCAGCTTTCATAAAGGGTCGTTCCTTATCAGAACATGTCTTAATTAATCAAGAAATCTTTCATAAATTTAGGCATTCAAAATCTTCTTAAGGATTGGTTTCATTCAAAAACTTATGGAACAAGCTTATGACAATATGGCTTGGAGAACTCTGGAGCAAATTTTGAAATATTTTGTCTTTCATTTACATTTTTCTAAGCTTATTATGGAATGTGTAGAAAATCCAAGATTTTCTATATTAATCAATGCGAATTCTTCAAACTGGATCAGTGTCTGAAGTGGTTTTTTTCAAGGTTGTCCCTTATCTCCTTTTCTCTTTGTTTTATGCTCCCAACTTTTATCAAATGCTTTAATACAAGGAGAGAATGAGATAGGGATTAAAGTTCATCTGAATGCTCCAAGGATCTCTCATTTGCTTTTTGCATATTATATTTTGATTTTTTCTGAAGCTAATGTAAAATTGGTGAAGAAGATTAGAAGTATTCGATTGGACTATTGTAGTTGGACAAGTTAGAAAATTAATTTTTAGAAATCTTCTATTCTTTTTGGAAAAGAGGTGAAAAGGAGGAAGAAAATGGGTTTTAAACCTATTAAAGAATTTAATTGTAGGGTGTGAAGATTGCTTTGAAGAGACTTGTGGCTACAGATTTCAACTTCATGTTGAACAAAGTTATTACAAAGCTTAATACTTGGGGAAATAAGTTTATCTCTTTATCAGAAATAAATTTTCTTATCAAATCAATTATTCTTTCAATCCCGATGTTTCATTGCACTCATTCTCTTGTGCCTATCGGTATTTTGGCTGAAATTGATAAACTTTATAGGGAATTTCTTTGGCATAAAAATGATAGTAGAAGTGGACTTCATTATGTGTGTTGGGAATCTTTTTGTAAGCCGATTCATTTGGGGGGGCGTGGTCTTCATTCATGTGTTAAAAAAGGTGGATGTGTTAAGGTCTAAGATTGCATGGAAGTTTATTAATGATGTTGATTCACTGCTGCATAAAACATTGGAACCAAGATATGGTTCGTCTTGTTGGAGTTTTGATTTAATGAAGAACATGTCGAATGCTTGGAATATCGTTTTGAGTGGTGCAAAAGCTCTAAAACCTATAGTTAGATGGAAGATTTCCAATGGAGAATCTATTAATGTGATGGAGGATATTTGGGTTTTGGATAAAGTCTTAAGTAAATGGCCTACATTTCTTTCTATTTTACAAGGTGATGTTTTAACTGTTGATCACTTTATTAAAAATGGAGTTTGGGACATGGAGGAGCTACATTTGTTCTTTGGCGAGGAATTAATCAATCTAATATGCAATATTCATATTGATCCGAATTGTAACAAGGATCAATTGGAGCTTTTGTATCAGGTAACTGGAAAATCTCTTTCGACTTTAGCATTTGAACCTGTTGTGAGTAATCCAGCTATGCATATGTATTGGGTATTGATTAAAAAATTTAAACTTAATCTAAGGATTGAAGTATTCTAGTGGAGATTACATCACAAAGCTATTCCTACATTCCATTTTTTGGAATATAGAAGATTAAGAGAGGGGAATTTATGTCCTAGAGGATGTATGAAAAGTGAAGATCATGAACATGTTGCGGTTAGCTGCCCTATGTTTATTCAAATTGTTCAAATTTTGAATCGGTGGGGTTTTCAAATCCTGGTTTTTGAAACTTTTGTTGCATGTTGTAGCTAGTTGGAACAAAATGCTTCTAGCAAAATTTTTCTTGCTAATTTATATTGTTCATCAGTTTTTTTCTGTTGGAAATTCAAAAATAAGTTTATTCATGGAGATAAGGAAGATAGTAACCTTAGTATTGCAGCAAATTCAGTTGGAGTAGCTTCCATTTCTATGTCAAATAGACATAATTCAGGCATATGGGATGCTAATCAACCGGTTCGGTTGTCCAGAAATTGTTGGCATTCTCCACCACCCGATTGGATATAAGTTAATGTAGACTCTTCCTTGTTAACATCATATAAAGCTGGAGTTGGAGGTGTCTTCCGGGATCATAAAGGAAGGTTTTTGTGCATTTGGATTCAATGGTGTTCATTGGGACATCTCTCGGTTAGAAATGGAAGCTATTTATTCTTTAAAATGTGTTGTCAAAGATTGGATGATGCAAATCAAATGCATCATTATTGAAGGAGACTATGCAAATGTGATTACAAACATTCTTGATGGTATCAAGATGATGGAGATTCACAAGCCTGGCTTTGTATTTGAATTTATTTCTTTTAATAAAGATTTTAATCATGTTATTTTTAATTGTGTGAACAGGGAATGCAATAAGTTAACAGATGTTTGTGCTAACTATGCTCTTAGTGATAATTTTGTTTGGGATGATTTTAGAACGGATCATATTCCTCACTTTATTCAATTGTTAAAGGAGTGTGATGACGCTATTAGTTTGTATTAGGTCTCTTTTCTTTTAATGCTATTGCTTAATGCATCTTTCCAAAAAAAAAAAAAAAAACTCTATAAAGATATAACTCTGTATTTCTTCCTCTACATATCCAACTTATTATGGACTGGACCTTATTCTTTTTTTTTGATAGAAATGCTGAAATTGCATTAAAGATAAGTAGAGGACTACAAGTCAAAGTTATCCTAAAGCATCACATTCCTCCTTCAAGCAATACAAGAAAGAAGGAGGAATCATAACATCATCTAGATCTTCCCATACAAAAGATCTTATAAGTCCCAAATTAGCACATTTATCTGCTAGTTTGTTCCCATTTCTAAAAGAATGAGAGAAGACAACTTGCTTAAACTCAAGTAAAAAAACCAGATTCTTATCAATTTTCTTACTAACCTTCCAATCTTTGATTGCATTGTTGAGCAGATTGATAATATTTAAGTTATCTCCTTCTATTATCACACCTTGAGCTTCCATCATCCATTCTTTAAGCAGATTTTTCAGATTAAGAATAGCCATTAACTCCAAATAAGAGATATCCCAATGCATATAATTGTTTCCAAAAGCCATTAAAAATCTTCCCTTATCGTCTCGGATAACTCCACCTATCCCCGCCAAGTGATTACTTCTAAGAGCTGCATCAAAATTTATTTTAATCCACCCGGTAGGAGGAGGATGCCAAGTAGATTTCAGCAAAAGCTGGTTAGCATCCCAGTTTTCCGATTGGATCTGAATAAAGTTGCTCCTCACTGCAAAGGAAATAGCATTGGCAGCAATATAGTTATCTGAGTCTTCATATTTATTATGAATAAGCTTACACCTACTCTTCCAAACCAAAAAGATCATGTTGCAAAAGATATTCCCATACAGTAAATTATTCTTCATGTCATTTTTCAAACTGTCTAAACATTCTTCAAAGTCATGGAAATCCGGCATTTTGAATCCCCAGCAATTCAATAAGTCAATAACTCTCTTGATCTTAGAGCAATTTCCAATTAAGTGACTATTATCTTCATCTTCTCCACATCCTCTAGGACAACCCGAACAATTACTTAGTTTCCTTTTGAATAGAAACGTGTTGGAGGGAATAGCATCATAACAAAGTCTCCACCAAAAAAATTCTATTTTTGGTTTTAACTTTAACTTCTTAAACCACTTCCAATGAACCACCTCTTCCTTGTGCTTTAAACTTGCTTCATATGCTAAGGCGGTAATGGACTTCCCAGAGAATTTAGATTTTAATATTACCGTATCAGCATCTCTATTGTTCCAGATTTTGATTTTAAGGATAAGTTTTATGAGATGATCGCTGAAAACAACTCTCAGTTTATCTATATCCCAGCAGCCATTAATGATAAAAGAGTTAAGAAGTGGTTCCTGATTGTATTGGATATTGAAAAAGGACGGCCACTGAGCAAGAGATCTGTCCAGAATCCAAGAATCCTGCATCCAATTGATTGAAGAACCGTTGGATACCTCCCATTTAATAATTCTTTTAAGGTGTTGAGCTCCCATCTTTACGATTTTCCATGTTTGAGAACAGCCTTGCTTCACCATATCTGACCATAAGTCTTCCCCATATTTAGCTTTGAGAATGCGATTCAACAGGGAATTTGGCTTGGTTAAGAAGTTCCAAGCAAACTTTGCACGTAATGGACCAGCCATTAAAGTGGCTGAGAATAAGCCTCTTCCTCCCTCATTTTTAGGTGTGCAAAGTAGATCCCAAGAGGCATAATGAAGGCCTGCTTTACCATTATTTTTACTCCAAATAAAGCTTCTACATAATTTGTCAAATTCTTTTAGAATACTTACTGGAACAAGTGAGAGAGACGTCAAAAACACCGGGAGAGAAAGGAAAGCTGATTTAGTTAGAATCAGCTTACCATCCAACGAAATGCTACTTTTACCCCATGTGTTCAATCTACTAGCTGCTGCTTCCAAAAGGGGCTGAAAATCCGAAGCTACCAATCTTCTTAGTGTCATTTTAACTCCAAGATAGTTCATCTCCTTAACAGTGTTGAATTTAAGAAGCTTCCCAATTTTTCCTTGGTTTCTTCTTTTAGTATTTTTTGAAAAAAGAATCATTGATTTGGAAGAATTAACCTTCTGTCCCGTCCAACTGCAGTAATTAGAAATAATTTTCTTTACTTCTTTCACCTCTTTCATTCTTGCTTCAGCTAGAATTAAAATGTCATCCGCGTAAAGAAGATGAGATATTTTCGGTCCAGAGGCAGAAATAGAAATACCTCTACCAATTCTTCTTTGTAAAAGAGCATTAGACAGAATTTGAGAACATAAAATGAAAAGAAATGGAGATAAAGGGCAGCCTTGCCTAAATCCACATTTCCCTTCAATCCAACTAGTCTTCTTACCATTAATCAAGATGCAATATCTGGGATCAATCACACAATGCAATAGAAGCTCCATAAATTTTATTGGAAAATTAAAACGTACAAGAACTTGCCTGAGAGTATTCCATGACATGCTATCATAAGCTTGTTCCATGTCAAGCTTAATAGCCAACATTCCTTTTCTAGATTTCGACCACCTGAATTTGTTAAAAACTTCCTGAGCAATCAGTACATGATCTGATAAAGATCGACCTTTAATAAAAGCAGCTTGGTCCTCCGTGATTAATTTAGGCATGACTCTTTCCAGTCTGTTCAGCAACATTTTTGCTATGATTTTATAGATGGTCATACATAAGCTGATGGGACGGAAATGAGAAGGCTCAACCGGACTTTTAATTTTTGGGATCAGAACAATCAATGTTTCTTTCCAATCCTTTATCATTTCACCAGAAATTAGAAATTGATTGATTGCAAGCCAAACATCCTCTTTTACAGTTTCCCAAAAATCTTTGAAAAAGGAGAAAGTGATCCCATCCCCTCCAGGCGAAATGCTTCTAGCAGAGCTGTTCACAGCCAGCCACAAATCTTCTCTAGTGAACTCAGCATCAAGCATAATTTGGTCAACATTACTAATGACATTGGAGGATCTCGGCCACCCTTCCAATGAGCATTTTCTTTGTTGCCATTTCAACTTGAAAAAATCTGAGAAAGAGAGATGAATCAAATTTATGTCCTCCGAGATATTACCTTCTTTTGTCATGATATGGCTAATCCAATTTGTGTTTCTTCTAGCATTAGCATAAGTATGAAGGAAGGAAGAATTGCAATCCCCTTCATCCATCCATCTAACTTTAGCTCTCTGTCTCCACCAAGAGTGGAGTCTAGCCAAGGTTACATTGAGTTCATTAATTTTGAACCTCAATAGTTGTAACCTTTCAAAAGAAATCCAGCCTTCTTCTTCTTCCTTTTGAATATCTTGAATTTCAACCATCAGTCTATCTCTGAGAGTATTCAGCTCCAAGATTTTAGCTTTACTCCAGTAGAAGAGTCCCCTTAAGGTTCTCTTAAGCTTTAGATTGAGGGCAGCTTGCGGATCAGCCAAGCTCTTCCTCTTCCAGATTTTCTTCACCAAAGCCGAAGCTCCATAATAAGATGCCCAGGTCTCCTCATACCGTATTTCTCTACTAATCCTCTCTCTTTGTTTATAAATTTCCAGAAGTAAGGGACGATGATCCGATGCAATGCGGGGGAGGTGTTTAATAAAAGCAATTTGTAAGAAATTCAAAGCTTGGGAATTAATTAAACACCTATCTAGCTTCTCCAAAATCCGGGCATTACCATTTTTATTGTTACACCATGTGAATTTGGATCCCATAGAACTTAATTCATGTAGATCATTATCAATCATGAAACTACTAAAATCCTTTGCTCCTTGGGTTAAGCAAAATTTCTTACCTCCTCTTTTCTCAGCTTGTGATAATAAGGAATTGAAATCTCCTCCCACAATCATAGGAAGATTATTAGAGCAGTGCTTTTCAATATCCCTCCAAAGGTTTTTTCTTAAAAGGGCATTAGTACTGCCATAAATAGAAGCCACAATCCAATTGCCTTTGCTGTGAACCTCCAAGTTACCCAAGATCATTTGAGATGTTGCTTCAATGACCGAAAAGGTAGATAAGTCATTCCTCCATAGCACCATTAACCCACCAGATAATCCAGCCGCAGGAACAGCAAACGAACTCCAGTTACAGCCCAAAAACTTCAACAGTTGATTATTATCTTGAGAGCTGATTTTTGTCTCCAACAAACCAATAAAGAACACCCTATTTTCCTTGACAATCTCCTTAAGGTATAGAGCAGCCTCTGTTTTTTTGGCTCCTCTACAGTTCCAAAATAATATAGAAGACATTATTTGGAAGAGGGGTCAGGTCCCCCCACCTTTTTGGTCCTACTACTTCCCACCTTCCTGTTGTGAGAGATAACATTCCCAGAGCCAAGAGATTTAAGTTCTTTTAAAAGTTTCGATTTCTTCTCAGCTGATCGATTTCCATCCACTGCTGACTTGCTCACTGGTTCTTCTCTGTTTTCAGCCCAGGATGTATCATTTTGCCGAATAAGATCAATGACTGCTTCATGAATACCAGGTTCAGAATTAGAATTCCGGAATTCCCCTTCCTCCAAACATTCTTCAATATAGTCATCTACACAATTTGCTTCCTTGCTAACCAGAAGATCTGATAAAACTTCAAATTTATTGATATTATCCACATTGGATATGCTAACTGATTTATTACCAACATTGTTTTCTGTGATATTATTAGCCACTACCGCATTAACATTCACTTCCGGAACAGGTTGATCTAAATCAACCATAACTTGAATTTGTTTTTCTACTTCTTTTCCCATCTCTTTCACCATAGAAGATCCCGTTTTTGGGATAAAAATTTTCTTCCTGGGAGCCAACTTTTTCTTGTTAAGAACCTTTCTACTGAAAGAAGCTTTTTTTCTTCCATGCTTTACTCGGATCCAGGGATTATCTACAATCTTCCTTTCTTCAGCAATAACCTCCTGATTACCCTGAACTTTTTCTTCCTCTGATGGAATAGCAGACTTCAAATTTTTTATTTGTTTTTCCTTTAATCCAGTACATGCTTTGAGATCATGTCCCATCTTACCACAAAAAGAGCAGAACCCAGGCATTCCTTCATATTCAACTTTCTGATAAAATTCGCCAGCTAGACCCTTCACCCATACACCTTGTGGTAGTGACAGGTCTAGAGGGATACGAACGCACACACGAGCGAATTCCCTCCTACTCCACTGAAATGTGTTCCCATCAAGAAGAAATGGTTTTCCCACCAGAGAAGCAATTCTACAAATGTTAATTTCATCCCAACACTGTAGTGGAAGGTTATTCAACCTGATCCATACGGGAGCTGTAATTCCCTTCAAAGACGTAGGATTGAAATTAACAGACCATTTGTCTAAGCCAATGATTTTTCCCCTGATTAGCCAAGGGCCTCCTAAAAGAATGCTTTCCACGGCAGCAAACTCCTCAAAAGCACATAAGAACCATCCAAGTCCCAGTCCCGTGATATGGAATTTTCCAAATTTATCCCATAGCCTTCTCAAATCATTACAGATTATGTGAAATGGGATGTTTTCCTCAAAGATTTTCACCACCAGGGACTTGTTTAGTCTGTTTGCATTTTCAAATTCCTTGTCAGCATGTAGCAAAGCAACTTTACCGTCATCAGATAGAAAGGAACCCAGCTCCAGCTTGTCCACCTTAACATATGGTCGTCTATTCCAAACTGAATTAGACTTCACATTTCCTTCTCCAATAATCGAAGTTTTGATTTTATCTGCACTGGCTTCTAATACCACCGTTGACCGATTAGATTCCTTGTTTAGAGACAATTCCACATCCACCATACTAGCATCCTATGAGTTGTGAATAACCGAAGATTTAGAAAGATCTCGTAAAATCGGAGATGAGGGAAGAGATTTTGAATTAAGATTATTAAAAGAAATCTCTGATCTTCCCTTAGAAGACAAAGCCCCTGCATCTCCTTCGAAGGTTCCATGCTTAATAGGCGTCTGCAGAGGTGACAAATCCTTCACCTTCAGACGATGGTCTACTACCAGTTCTTTTCCTTTGCCAGGGACGTAGTCAGGAACAAATTTCTTGCTCAGTAAACCTCCTTCGTTGATAACTAACGGTTTCTCCTTCAAACTTTTGAAATTCTGATTAAAATTGTCAAACATCTTTGCACCTCCATTAAAGACTTCCAAAGCATCCGTGACCGGAACCGCCAAACCTTTCCTGTAGTTCTTCCAAGCATCCGACGAAAGGATTCGTTTGTTATCCATAGGATCCTTTTTGACACGCCGGAGATCCGGCGGATCTCCGGATCAATCCGCCGCGAAGAAAGAAGAAAAACCGCCGAAACAGAATTTTGAAATTCCCAGAGCTTCTCTCACTAGCTTCTCTCACTAGCTTCTCCAATTTCGACTGGACCTTATTCGTTAAGAGCTTTTTGGATCATGCTTATCTTTTGAGATATTATGATTCCCTATATCTTTTTTTTTTTCTCTGTCCTAACTGTTATCTTTTTTTTTTTTTGAAGAAGCAACTAATTGCATTAATAAAAAAACAAGCAAAACAAACTACAAACAACTAACATCAAATTCCTCCTTTAACAACTTGATAAAAGGAGGAATCTTATTCATACTAATGTCATTCCAAATAAAAGAACTAAAAGTAGCATAATTAGCATATAAATTCGCTAACTTATTACTATTCCTATCTATAAAATTGAAAATCACATGGTTGAATTCCTTAATGAAAGAAAGAACTTCCAATTCTTTGCCACATTTCCTTAATGCATCCTGGAGAAACTTGATTATGTTGGCATTATCACTTTCAACAATAATGCCCTTATAAGAGAACATCCAATCTTTGACAAATTCATTGATTGACTAAATAGGCAAAAGTACCAAATGTAAAACATCCCAATGAACACAAGCCTTTTCAAATGCCAAGAGTAATCTTCCTTTATAGTCAAGAACACCCCACCGATCCCAGCTTTATAAGAAGATAATAAAGATGTGTCCACATTCACTTTGATCTAATCGGATGGAGGAGGATGCTAATGATATATACTCATGTATAATAATTGTGCGAACTACCCTAATGGGAGTGGTATATAGGCAACAACTTAAGGCCAAGGGTAGATGCACTTCCACTCTAGCTAAAGATGTGCAACTATCTATTGAATGAATCTGCTATGCTGTCATTTGCTCAAAATTAATTTTGTTTTCTGAAACATTTCTATATATGTTACTCACTAATAACTAAAAAAGAAAGGAAAACAAACCCTGCTCTCCCAACGGTATTCTGTATTTTTAATGCAATTAGCTATAATACTCTGCATGCATAAGACAATTCATATTGTGGCTTGAATGGAATCTTATTAATTTCCTTCAGTACATAAAATACATTGTAAATTTAATTGCTGCAATCCCATACATGCAACGGCCAAGTTCATATCAAACATTTTAATATCGTTGAAACAATGAAAAAAAAGAGGAAGTAATTATATATTGTTATGATAAATGAAGCAATCAGAGCTGAAGGCCAACAAATCAAATTATCAAGCAAAATACACAGAATAATGAGGGTAAAAAAAAAAAAAATTCTATCACACCCATATACAAACAGTTCCATTCCTATCAGCAGAAGCCAGAGGTCGACCAAGGTCATTCCATGTACATGAAAGAACAGGTGAAGTATGTCCATCAAGAACGCTCACCTTATCAGACTTCAACCTCGACCAAATACTAACAGAACCATCAGCAGAGCCCGCTGCCACACTATTTTCATCACGACTGATGCATGAGCGGCTCCAGTTCGATGCAACTCGGTTTCCAGTAGTTCTATAAGTACCACAAACCTCCAAAGTTCTTACATCGAACAAATTATGCACATTATCCCTTCCACTTGTTAAGACTATGTTACCGTTAGGAGACACACAGACAGATGTGACTGCCTGTGAGTGAGCTGCAACCTCACTCATCAGCTTCCCGGATTGACTATCCCACAAACGCAGGTTGCCATCAACATGGCCCGAGCATATAGTAAGCCCATCAGAACTATAGGCAAGTGCATTGCAATTACTTACTGAAATAATAGTGTGTGAACAGTAACCCTTCTGCAGATCCCAGACCTTGATGGTATGATCATAAGCTGCGCTTACTACATTCCGGGCAGAGCTTCTGCTTGCATCCACACTGCACACTTTATCAGTATGGCCTGTAAGGGTGTGACGAATGCGGCCTGTAGATGATTCCCACACACACAGATTGTTAGAACTGCTTGCCCCAATCACAAATTTGTTATCATGAGTAACGGCAAGGTCAAGAATGGAACCAACGCTGCCCCTAAATGTGTTGCTTAAGATTCCAGTGTTGGCATCCCAAACCTTCACTGTACGGTCCTGGCCGCCGGTGAGAAGCATGTTTGAATTGTGCTCAAATAATATGGAACCACACCCTCCATCATGACAATTTATAACATGTTTGCATGAGGAAGGAACCATTGACTCCACAAAATCATCATAACCTGCTTCCCGTTGCCGAACCACGCCATCTATCTGCTGTCGGGCAAGCTGTTCAATGCTGCTTACCTTTAATTGTTGCATCATCTCCTCATACAGAGCATTAACCTTTGCGGACAAATATGAATGCACAATATCAGTTTTTTTTTTTTTAAATCGCTTTACTCAAATTGAAAATATAGCTTTAGCAATGTGAAAATATTGTTGATGTACAAGCAGGACGTCATTGCAGTACATAACTCGTGCAACTGAGAAAAAATAAATACTCAGTACTTACATGGATACATATATGTAAAAGAGCAAGGGGTATTTTTGGTTAGACGTGCTACTTATGCATAAGAATGTACTTATGCATGTATAGGGAAGTCCTCATCTTAGAATGTAGTGAACTATTAAGAGTTTCATTTAACATAGCATCATAAAGACCGCACAAGGCGATAATCACTTAGAAGATATTTAATTTACTGCAATAAGAATGCAAAATAAAACAAATTAAGAAGTTTTGAAAAAAAAATTATTTGGTAAAATGAAAAAGGAATGCAAAATAATTTATTCATGTATTTGAAATTCATCATTTAGCACATTTCCAATGTACTTGAAATTTGCACGATTTGGCTGAACATCAAATACATTGCATGCAGAAGTTTCACCTCGCGCTTGCGGTCACCATCTTCCAGCCACCACCACCTAATGTCATCACCCGCCAACCACCACCCACCACAAGCTCCCACAACCACGTGTTGCCACCCTACCTCTGCTAGCCACTGACAACGCTGCCTCCACTGCCTGATTACTATTGCCCATCATCGCCAACCACTCACTGTGCTTTACACTGAATCAATTTTACTTCAAACTAACATAAAAAAAGTGATCTTCAGCTTTTTTCTTATACTCAAACAAACAATGATAAAGTATTTCAAATATAATGACTTTGCATTGGATATAAAACACACTGAATTCTAATTGCTTTAAATCAAATGGTCCCTTAGTCCAACTCTTTGCCATTCAATACTTTTACGAAACCCTTATTCTTAAAGACACTAGCGGTTTTCTTCAATTCATTTAGTAGCAGATAATCTCCATTTTCGACTTCTATAAGGTTTAAAATAATTGAGATTACTTCCTATTGAACGTGATCCACTCAAGTTTACAGTGGAGTATCAACTTACTAGTGAAATAAGATTATGAATAAAAATATTTTGAATAAAACCAAAACTGAAAATCCACGTAACATGTGAGCTAACAACATGGCAAATCTAATCCTAATAGATTATTAACTAAAAAACTAGAACAAAAGTGCTAATAGAGCATTTAGGCTCTTCAATATAATAACTGTTTGAAGCGAATATAATTCAGTCCCAAGCAACCTTGGAAAAATTCTTGCTTAAAAAAGGTTTGCTTACCCACACAGAGGAAAGGACCTTTTTTCCTTGGAAAAGAATCGCCTTTCTCCTCTTATTTAGATTTCTATATTATGTTCAAATTATATATAAAAAATAGCCACTTTTCATTAACAGCATATAGGATTTCAATAGCTTTTAGGATTGATTGACCATCAATATAATCCAATAAAATTTTCTCGATAGATGACACTAATTGCATGAAAAAATAATTTCAATATCAAAGCATAGAGGCTTTAAAATCACTTCGAATCAAATGTGCATGGATAGTTGATGATATTTATAATATTTTTTAAGACTTTTAATGTTGAAATGCTTGAGCAATACTAAACATTTAAGATTGCTTATATATAACACTCAGCATCCGATCATTTTTTGTTTTTTTCACAAGCTCACTAGAAGTTGTAAATTTCATAGTGCAAATAACAGTTCCAAAATTCAGATCAACTGACTGGTTCAATAATTGATCTATTGATCGGTCATATGGCCAGTCAAATCCATCTTCAAAACAGCCTTTACAACAAACCAAACTGAAAATGTTAGAGCCGCCGATTCGACCGATGTAACATTGAACCAATCATGATTTTTATTTGAACTAGTAGGTTCAATTATCGATCCACTTGAATAATTAAATAATTAATTTAATAAATTTAAAATATAATATTAAAATTAACAAAGTAATTTAAATTTAATGTATTTTAATTTTTAATGAGCATTAAGTGCATATAATTATCATCGGTTAAAAAAACACCAACCAAACATTCTCACATAACCCCACCACCCCATGTGAGCTCCAAAGTCCAAACACATCCAAAAAAGTTATATAAATTAAACTAACAAAAGCTTCATATAATGTGGGACAAAATAATTAAATTAAAGTTCTTAAGTTTGCAACAATTACACTATTTATTTCTAAATAAATTTTTAATTAATCTTTTATAATATAAAAAATATTTATTTATTGGTCAATATTATTATTATTATTTATTATTTAAGTATATGCTATAAAATTTAATTTTTGATATATTAATTAATAATAAATGATCTAACAAGAATGATTTATAAATAAAAATTTATACATAATCTATAGGTGTATATTATATCTAAATATGTAACATAAATTGATAATAATTTATATTAAATTTATAAGCTTATAGGATAATTAAATTTAAATTAAAAATATGAGCCAAATTTAAATATTGAAGATGTTTAAATTTAAAATTAAAAAGATGTTATTTTTATTTAAATTTTGTTTTATTTTTAATCACAAATTTATATTATTGCATAATTAAAATCATTATTATTTCATTTACATCTTATTTAAATAATTTTAATATTTATTACATCATTTAATTCAACCCCGATTGAACCATTGAATCTTGAACTTCTCCTTCTGATCATATGTCTGATCTAGTTTTCACAACCTAAATAAATCACAAGCAGTGGTATGATCTTGAGTTTGAAGACTAAAGTAGTAGATGTAAGAAAAAAATGATGAGAGGTCATTCTCCTCTAGGGAGAAAAGTCCAGCTCAACCTCATACATATATTGATATACAAAAGAGTATGTATGTACATGCATAAATATATATATGTAGGAGCCACAAAGTTAGCTGGTATGGACCTTTGAAAGTTATTACAAAGATCCTAGGATTGAATCTCATCATATATATACACACAAATGCAAACATACATATGTATGTGTGCATGCACTCATGTATATTGTGCATGTGCATGCATGTGAGTGTCAGGGTGGGGGTGTTCTAAGAGTAGTTGATCCTGAGGAATGGCCAACTATGATTATGTTTATGAATTGATGAATTCGATAAATGGAATGATTACATTCAATAGTAAAAACTATTTGGAGAGTTGATGAAAGCTAGATGACACAAATTCATCTAAAATAATGTACCACCAATTACTAAATGAACCCTCTACTTCCTTTGAAGACAATTTTTCTAATGATTAAAGATTGAAAGAGGGGTTGATTAACTGTATGGAAAGAATGTTGGCTTATGAATTCTTCCATAAAGATGATATTCAATTGAATCTATATGATTATTCAAGAGGCAACTTTGATAGCAAGATTGTTATGAACTCCTTTGTTGATTGGTGGACGTCATCAGGTGGTAGATCACCTATGTTGATCAAATTTGATATTCATGTTCCTAGCCTCACTTGTAGCTCCTTCAATGTGAAAGAAATTAGAGCACTTTTGAAATAGTAAGACATTTTGATTTTTAGTGGTCGTTTGGCAACAGGATTTATGCAAGATTTGAGCAATATTTATGTTAAATCCTATCAAACGGGATTTCAATGCCCAATAAATCTCACGACAGAAAAAAACCTCTGTTTCCATCTTTTTGTTGAAAAACCCGGATTAACAAATTCCTGTAGTTCAGTGGATTTATAGGATTTGGCCAAAGAAGCACACCAAAAGGGATAAAGATGGTTACCTTCGCACCAAGCGAGCTCTCGTCATGACTTCCGATCCGACATCGTCGAAGAATGTGAAGAAGCTTCTTTAGCGACACTTTCAACACATTACTTTACGCGGAGCCTTCAAGCTTCACACGAAGCACATCATGTCAAAGCAGCCATGAAGAAATGGCGACGAAGAAAAGCAACACTAACGAAGAAATGGAGAAGATGAAAAGCAAACACTAGATTAATGAACTAATTAGTAATTAAAAATTAAAATGAATAGTTTAATTAATATTAACTTAGGTAGAAATAATTATTATGTAACACTATAAAAAATAATTAAATAATTAATTAGTAGTAGAATATTTAAATGATTAATGAGGTAATTAATAATTAAAATCAATTAAAAATTACTTTAAAAATCATTTTGAAATTTAGTTTCAAAATCATTCTTCTTATAATGTCCGGTTTCTTTAAATCTAATGCTTTGCAACTATATTTAATATTTTTTGCTTAAAATATTAGCTTCATGGTAAGAAGAGCAATATGGTATAGCACAAGAAGTTGAATGCACTAGTTTATGTCAGTACAAGGATGAGAGAAACGAGTATTAGAAGAAAGATAAATTTAGATCCAATTTTGGAAGATGGAAAGTCTAATGATGATTGGAATGTCGAGTAAGAGGATAAATTGTTTATGCAAGAATATTTTTGGATGGAGAAAGGAAACAAAATTCTTTGATGTTGATGCAATTAGGACTGTGCCCATACTATTTTGAATGAGGTAGAATCACTCAATTCCACAGAATGAGGTTCAATATCTCGATTCCACACAAACAAAACATATAATTACATATTCCCAAAGAAAAAAAAAAAGGAAGATGATTACCCCATTTGTTCTACAATTCATTCCTTCTTTAACTTGAAAGTGTAGTTAAAGGTTCAAAACAGTTATTTTTTAAATGTGTATGCTACAAAAGGGAAAGGAAAGCAAATTTTTAATTAATTCAACATTGAAGCTGAGAGCAATAACTTAAATAAGGAGAAAATTCAAAAAATTGAATTTGCAAAAACTTAACATGTGCCTACATCTGATTTGAATGTATTAATTGGAGTGACTTGGAAGACGAGGAGCTTGAGAAATAATTAATTAGAACTTTAATTCATAATTTGTTCAACTTGTTGAAGTCTCATTCTATTTGACAATTTAACTTTATATGCTTGTGTTAAATAATAATAGAGTTTAACTTTTAGTTATTTCAGTTTCTTTCTTATGTTTATTTTTATTTATTAAATATTAAAAATAAAATTCACGCATACGCCCCATTTCATGATAGGTAAAACACCCCTCTTTTTTAAACATTAATTTATACTAGTAAAATGAACATTAAAACAATTGATCTTCCTCTCAAAAATTGAATATAATTAAGGGCTTATATCATCACTTTCCAAAATTATGCGGTTGTTGATCGACAGGTTTCAAAATTTATGTTAGTGATCAACCAAAAAAATCTATATTCTTTGCTTTAATTATAATTGATATGATATATTTAACTTTTGCATTAGAACTTACTATCTAAAATAGGATAAACTGCTTGAACTATAAAATATTTTATCAATATTATTTAAACATCCTGACATACACCATCCATGATGTTTTCGTGTGTGTGCGCGCGCGTGTGTATATATATATATATATATAAGCAAGGGCGGAACCAACCCTAATTTTCAAGGGGGGCAAACTTATAAGACATTTATGTCGGGGGTCCAAGGGGGCAGCGCCCCCTAGCGGGGTTCGACCTGGGGGCAATTACCTAAAGGCCATAGTATTTTAAATTTTTTTTTGGTAAGTGGGGGGGGGGGGGGGCAATTGCCTAAAAACCCTTGTAATAAAGACTAAAAAAATGAATGAAAAGAAAAAATTACCTAAAAAATCATATAATCATTTTTTTTTTTTGATGAGGGCAATTGCCCCCCCACACACACACCAAGGGGTTTCTCCCTTGTATATTAGAGAGAGAGAGAGAGAGAGAGAGAGAGAGAGAGAGAGAGAGAGAGAGAGAGAGAGAGAGAGAGAGAGAGAGAGAGAGAGAGAGAGAGATTGCTTGATCTCTTAAGACCTAAGTATCACCGCTTATCATAAATCTCAAAGTGATAAATTAGGCCTTTATCAACTAAGTAGTGAGGCACACACCTATACTTCAAATGAGACTACCACAATCCTAGGCCTCAAACATGGCAGGTATGCTGGTTCATGCAAGCTAAGAGATAAGATTTTACCTATACAACTATATTAGTGGGGCCCACCAATAATTTAAGGAAGAGGTTTACTAATAATTTGGATAAATATCCAACAATTTAAGAAGATATTTTGATGCAAAGCTTCCTCCTTCAGCTATACAATGGCTCCAATAGCTTCTTTTCAATAACTTTCTTCCTCAATAACACTAGTGGTTATCTATTACATGTGGCATTTCTTCTTTTGTGATGCAACTACATCTTCTAGTTCACTAGCTTATGTGATTTAACCTCTGCTCGCTAGCATCTCAGTTTGATAACTTACGTGATCATTTGCTTTACAAAATCTTTGTGACCTCTTATGTTTCATATGATTAGCATCTCTTTTGTTATTAGGTGGTCCCCACTATCAATGGTTTTTGCAGGTCTCAAACACCTTTTATCATTATTTTGAGCAATGAATCAACAATATTTTTAGAATTGATCCTAATGATACAAGCAGTAATTCCCAAAACGTATAAAGATAACGAGGTTCACCAAGCTAGACAAAGTTGCAAGATAAAGCCACAAATGACTCACATGATAACATGAGTCATTTTCCGCTCAGCTCACAGTACTTAAATAGCTCGACTACATGTTCTACTCAACTATGAAATATTTCCCTGCTCACAAAGTAATATAAATGTAGAAGATCAACTATGGCCCAAACAACCTCCCTATTTGGCTCAACCAATGCTCATTTTGACTTGAATAAAGATAAAGAACTAAGTAATAGGAGCTAGACAAAAAGGGCACTAAGGGAAGCCCACGTGATTACACCCTCAGCAATTGATAAACTTTACGGGCATTTGAAGACAAGTGTCATGCCTACTTATAAAAACAATAATAATCATCCCTATTGTATATAATAAAATTGAGTGAAGCGATAAATCATTCAGAAATCATTAAAAAGAATTCATGATTCTAGCTTCCCCTTGAAGGTAACGGGAATAAAAATTACTCTATAGATATCCTATATTGAAGAAGAGTATAGGGATCATTTTTTGGCTCCCAAAAAACTAGTGGAATGAACAACTTGCATCTAAGAAAAAGTTTGATAAGAAATTTTGGTGTATTATGATTTTTGGATTCATGACTATGAGCTTCCTCTCCTTGAATTATTCTAACCATCAATCTCTCATATCTATTTCTTGAATGGCTTAAAATCTAAAACTCGTATCTTTTTGATGCTATCCATGAGACCATGTGTGTACTGGGTACATTGAAAATAGGTCCTGCATAGGAGGAAGCAAGAGAACCTTCCATCCAACAAGAGGTAGAGACCGATCAGCTATTCAGCAGGGAAATTTCAACAATGATAGAACATATCAACTCAGCACAATTCAATGAACCAAAGGCTAAGATTGAAAGCTTAGTTAGCCACTCATGGGAGACCAAAGGAATTCTAATGCGCATAAACAAGATACTTATGGAAAGCAGTATTCGACAGGATGACCCATCAACATGAACAAATTTTATAGTCATTCAAATTTAAAGGATCAATTTAAAAGACTCTCAAGACTCGATACCCATCAAAGGATCACAATCTTGTACGGATATCAGTTACCTAACTACATTAGCTTTTTACTGTGAAGATTCATGAGATTCATTGTTGTTTAAATCAGAAGTACATAGTTAGACCTGACACAGTTCTGACCAACCCAGTGGAGATCATGATAGCCCTTTGCTTGGTATTTAATGTTGTATGCGTGGAGCCTTGCTTACAAGATTGAGTTATGCTGCACTTATTTGCCCAACTTGATCTCACAAGTCTCTCCTCTAACAATGAATCTCAAAAATAACTCCTTGCTCAGTTTTCCATCTATAAGGAATCCCAAAAAAGTAGTCAAATTTCCTTTTTTATCTCAAACAGAGTGAAAATGAGTTATTTTGACATTTCTTCACTAATTCAATGAAGTTGAATCCAACACATATCATCCCTAATTAGCATGGCCTTCATTAAGCAGTTGAGATTACAGATGGTCGGTTCAAGTTTAGGATCACCAAGAGTCCCACTTGCGATTAAGTTTTATATAATAGAAAAGCCAAGCAAATAAATCAATATAAAGGAGTCCAGCAAGGGCTCTAAAGCACCCATCTTTATTACAAACTCAGCTAAATCTAAGAGAGAAAATAAGCAACATAATGCCTCTAGTAGCCTCTGAAGGTGCCAGCTTCTAGGTCCCAAAGGAGTCCTTATCTAGGAGTTCCTTGGACATATCTGTCTCTATCATCTAGATCATATCGAATTGTTGCCATCATTTGATTGCGCATTAGCAACAATTATGATGACCATCCAAAGCTGTGAATACTTTCATTGACCCAAAAATTTTTTTGAGACCTACCAAAAAATAAGGCACGAAATAGGAGCTTATAGCAAACTTGGGTCACCCTAAAGCAATATAACCGGCAAGCTAGATCGAATAATTCTTAGTGAGCGGAAGTTGATACATCCTATCAGCCTAACTTTGCCAAGTCTACTCTACAAAGGTATACAACATCAAATTCAAGTGCAACTAATTGATAAGGAGAACAAGTTTTAAGATTGCAGAATGTTGAAACCATACATCAACTCATGCATAATATCTTTTATTTTCATAAAAAGGAAACCAAGAAGTTTACATCAACTTTCTTCTAATGAAGAGTCTAGACCCCAAAAAAGCATCTATAAGATTTAGAAAAAACTTACATCATAACAAGAAAGTACATGCGCATATGCGCTTCAGTTCAAATAAAATAGATTTTGAAGCCTAGTACGAAGATTTTATGAGTTTATCTATCTCACAAAATAGAATTATTCCTGGATGGAGATTACCTTACCACACTTTTTCAAAAAGATCCATAAGCTAACAAGGAGATTGGCGAGACTTAATTAGTTTAATTACTGTGAGTTAAAATGTGTTATTCTTCAAATAATTGAAAAGTGGCCATAGTAAGTTAGTAACAAATAAAGGAAAAAAATGAAAAATGAAAAAACTTTTCTAAAAATCAAGAAACACTTAACACTACCAATAATCTAAAATTGCCTAAAAAACCTTAGGAATGACTAAATTTATATCTCAAAGTTAGATTAGGTTGATCGTGGTCCCAAAGGAATGCAAGAAAGTAGCAATGTGATTACAACACTAGAAAATTGCTAATGAGGGTCAAGTTAAAATATTTGTTCATGATAAAGCTTACATTCACTCATTGTTTAAACAAAATGACCAAGAATTTATTTCCAACTACATCAAACATAAGTAGTGGCTAACAAGCCATTGAAAAAAGTTTTACTTTGCTCCAAACAGGCAAATGAAATAGTCAATTGAGTTAGGTGAATATTATTTGCGATACTTATGTGATATAGGAATCAAATGACAAGGCTAAACTTTGTCATCAGCGTTGCCACATCTCTAACAGAGCTTCCAAAGAAAGTAATAGTGGAAAAGGTGTGCATCTCACAAACCCAAATAAGGTGATTTTCACTCATTACCTTCTCAAGTTGGAAGCTACAAACAATCAATCAGAATATAAAGCAATAATCATCTGATTCAAATAAACAAACATTTTATTTGTACTAATAAAGATAACAATTTGTTCTATTGCTAATTTAATATAAGATTTCCATTCCAATACCAATATGATATAATCTCTAGGATATCTTGATAAACCACCTAGATTACAGGCCAAGAACTCAAAGGAAAAGCAAAAGCATCATATCTTTATTTAACACAATGAACTAGTAGCCTGGACATGCTAAACCAAAGTAATAGAACAAAGATAATACTAGGAAACTTTAGCATAAAGAAAGAACACATCCTACTATGCATGCTAAAGCAATCGAGAACAAATTTTCACCATTATGCATATAATGTCTCAGATTTTTAACATGGTATACTGAAGCTAAATGAAAATGAAATACCTCATTTAGTTTTTCCGCATCTTTCATTTTTTCTAGCATCCAACGATCAATCAAGTTCTTGCTCTCAGCCTCTGCTTCTTTTAGTTTCAGCATCACATCTTCTAACTGACCTTTAAGTGCCTGGTTCTCAGTGACAGCCAAATCTAAAGCTTCTGTTTTCAAATCTAGACTCTCTTTAAGTTTTGAGTTCTCTTCCCTGTAATGTTTGTCCACATGAGGCTACCATATTATTTTTTGGTCATAAAAGGTTTTGAACTAAAGAGTGATAACCTTGTATGGGTCATTTCATTTTGCAGACTGGTGATTAATGATTCTTTCTCTTGAACAACAGCTTTTGAGCTTCTACACTCAGCCACCTCTACAACAAGCTGCTCAGACAATCGTGACTGAGCCCTGTAACATTGTTGCAGCTCCAATTCAAGTTTATCAGCTTTCTCTTTCCATTCTAATCCCTATAAAATGTAATTTAATAAGATAGGTAAGGACAAATTTGAGGTAAAAATGTAAACAAAAAATTAAGTATGGAGAAGTTAAGTTTAAGTATACAAATAAACATACACTATTTAATTCAATGATAACAAACATTGGGTGTTGTCTAATGGTTTGATAATTATTATTTATAGGTGTATCATTTATTAGCAATCATGGAGATCATCAAGATGAGTTTGATGGTTACTAAGCATGCTTGAACCATTTTCCACTCAGAAAAATGAAGATCAAAGGTTACAATCCATGAAAATTTTAAGACTGTCACAAGAAGTTCAAAATCCAAGTGTATAAGTTTTAAATGTTTAGGGGTCTTTAGTTTTCCATGCTATGATTGAGTTAGATCATTATCAAAGACTCAAGGATGTTCAACGAGGTATAAAAACTAATTAAAGAAGACTTTGAAAACATAAAGGATGTAGGATGAGAATTCACAAGTTGAATATACGTCCAAACAATCAAAAACCATTTCAAAATATCTAAATTGCAACAAAAAATCAATTTTCTTTCCTAAAATATCTTTCAATTTTATTGAAATGCATTTTAATAAAAATTAATTACACTTTATTTAAAATCTGGGCCACATATTTTTCAACATGATTTTATGCTAAATATTCAATAAATATATACAAATTATAAATAATCTAAATTATGTATATAAAGTATCACCATCGAATCTGGAACATTGCTTATTCTCAAAATTTTATATAGGTTTTTCGCAAGATTATCAATTCGATCAATATTCCAAAATAAATTTTCAGCCTATTCAAAATTGATTATTCGATTGAGAATTTTTAGATTTTACTCTTCACTTTGCTTGTTTCAGTGTATCAACTTGTTCCTTGCATTAATTCACTTGTTGCATGTCACTGCTTGTTGCGCACATGCACAACTTGATATGTCTATGTTTGTGTGCACAGGTCAATGCCCACATGCATATTTGGCTTGTCACACAACGAGCACATGCACACACGTGCAAAGCTTTTATCATGAACTGCGCCTATGCGGCCCACACAACGCCCCTATTCACAAGCATGCACCCACATGCATGCAGCTAGTACTCCAGCAAGCGTGCCCAACAACTTGCAGTGCAAATTCTTACTGCAATCGTTTTTGCTCACAAAATATGACTTCCTAAAAAAATTATAATAAACATATCTAATTATATATAATGACCCCATTAAATACTTCTACAACTTCTTCATCATTAGAACCATTTTTTAATCATTTAGAATTTTGTAAAATTAGTAAGGGACTATTTGGTTGGCTAAAATAGAAATGCAATGTAAAATGAATATAGTGTAAAAAAAAAAATACAATGTAAAAGAAATATTTTGAAGTTTTTTGGATGAGTATAGAGAAAATGCAAGTGAATGCTTTTTTTTGAAGTAAAATGAATGTAGTGAAACGTCCAAAGATGATAGCAGCGGTAACGGCGACTGGCGGCTGATGGAAGCGGTAGTGGTAGCCGGTGGCCGATGGCAGTGGTGATGGGCGCAGCCGGATGGTGGTGGTGGCTAGCGGCAAGTGGCGATGACACTAGCAGTGGTGGTAGCACCAGACTGGTGGCGAAAATGGTCAGCGAGCAATGACAATGTTGAATGGCGGAAGGTGGCAGCGACAGTGGCGGTCGGCAGTGGTGGCCGCAGCCGATGGTGGCTTGTGGTGGCCGACAAGTGGCGGCCAATGGTGGGTGGCAGCAGCCTGCTGTGGGTGGCGGCAGTCAAGTGAGTTTGTTAGCGATGTAAACAATTCTTGCTTAAAACTGAGCGAGTTTAGTTTACCTAAAAAATGAACTAAAATAATTAACACTGCCTTTACTTTACTTTTACATTTCTTTTTCATTCAACTAAACACCAAAATTTTCAAAACCCCTGCATTTGAAATACTTTATAACCATTTTACTTCCAACCAAATAGCCCCTAAAAGAAGTTTGACTTTATGAAAGGTAGAATTCTTCTCTAAATGAACCTAAGATTTTTATAACTATCCTAAGGATTTTAAGAAAAAAAATTAAAGAAAAAAATTATTCAAAACTTTTTTTCTCTGCCCTGAAGCTTTCTTGTAAATATACTTGGGAGATTTGAAGCTTAGAAACGTTCACTAAATTTTCATCAAATTGGAAAGTCCTTCAAGGCTAAATCACTTTTGTAATATCTTTCTTAAACCCCAACTTTTATAAGTTGTTCTTTGTATTGGACTTTCTTCATTTATTTTTTTGAGTTTTCATTGTATTATTAGAGAGAGTCGTCTAAGATGGTTTGGTCACATGAAATGGTGGCCTCTCGATGACCCAATTAGTAGAGAAGATGTATTAGATTTAACTTATGTTAAGAAAGGTAGAGGTAGACTTAAAAAGACTTAGAAAATATTAGAAATGACATTTCTTTATTAGATTTAGATGAGAATTTCACCTTTAACATGACACAATGGAGAAAAAGAATTCATATAGCCAACCCCATGTAGTAGGATAAAGGCTTGTTGTTATTGTAGTTGTTGTATTACAACAATTAAAAAGTATTTACATTGTTTAGGTTAATAGTAAATATGGTCAATGTTACATTCTTTTAACATTTGGCATAGATTATTTACCTCATCATAATATTACCTTTAGTTTACACTTGTGGCTTTGGCGTGTTGTAGATTATCATTGTCACAAGTGTAGTTGAGTTTCATAGTTACATTGTGTTTTATTGTCATAACTCGCTCAACCTAATCATTTACCTATATCATTGTGACACTTGTGGTTGTACATCATAGGATTGAATTTACAATTTACTATGTATGTATGATCTAATATTAAAGAGTTGAATATTAAAAAAGTGGTTGAAATATATACATTCATTGTATTAATTTATTCACTTTAAGAAGATCATTTCTCCAACATCAATATACATTTATTGTATAACTATTAATAAGCATCCCTAGGTTCAATTGTGCACTACAATGTTTAGGAGTCCTACGTGGCCCCAGTATCTGCAAAATATAAGATGAACAGCCTTTAGAAGGTTTATTAGTGGAAATATATACGGAACAAATAGCCTTTAAAAACACATCATTATTAAAGTTTGAGAGCTTTCAAATAGCAGGTGCTCCAACCTTGTTGATAATGCTGAGATCTACACAGCATTCACACAACCAAATGTAATCCAAACAAGAGTTCTTGAAATACTAATAGGAATAGAAATAATGTTATCATCAGAGTTATAGAAATGAATGATTATTAGAAACAACAACAAAAAAGATAAACCAAAGATGGCAGATGTGCCTATAATGTTGTAAGCCTTCTGTTTATAAAAATAGATTACTTTATAGTACCAGCTATTTTGCAAATAAGAACATCAATAACATCAGCTCAAGTTATAAATCCGAAAGGGGAATATCCCCACTCCCCAAGTTAGTGAAACCTGCAGCAGGTCCCATAGACATCTTTCAGCCTAAAACTCCAACGGCATTGACACTCAGCTTAATTCCACCTTAACAGGACTTCTGAAAAGCAGCTGTCAACATTTTGAAGTTCTCTATGTTACCAGTTCCATTATTCCTCCAAGAAATTTGTTCTCCTCCAAAAGGCAATAGTCCTCATGAAAACATAAAATCCAACTATTTAATTCTATGTAGCTAATATAAAGACTAAAGTTTAATGCCAATAGAATAGAGAAATAACATTGATGTCAGTCTACTGGGGTAGGAGGAACTTCAAGCTCGTAGTAAGATGATAGGTTGGCAATAATAAGGAGGTGATTTGGTTGGCTGAACCGGTTTGGATAGGTCTATCCGATGTCAATTTGCTTACCAATCTTCAACATCTCACGATTAACACAAACAGATGGAACACTTGTGATAGTGAAATCATTTGGATCCATTGGTGTTTTTTTCACCATTCTAGAGAAGAAGATAAAAGATTCAAGGTCCAATCCATTCTGATTGTAGTATGCATATATCGTATTTCAGAACACGATGCTTCACTCGCTCATCTCTTCAAAGTGGGATTGAGTAATGTTCATCCACCCTGATTGCAAGTATATTGAGAGCAACATTTTTGTGTCTTATTCGGAACACTATGAAGGAATAGTTCAGGCTGGGCATCCAGCTTGCTCTTTTCATCATCATACATAGGCTTATCAACGCTAAGCACTCCAAAGAACATGTTGTTATCGTACATGTCATACACGTACTCATCATAGGCAAACAAAGACGACAATTTCTACAACGGATCTTTAAACCCATTGAAGCTGGACTCAATCAAAGGTGGGGCAAACGACTTACGGGGTGGTCTCCAAACATATCTTCATAGGAAGAAGGGATCCGATTGAAATTAGATAGATCAATCTTGATTCATTCATCATCCCACAATCCTTTCCTAGTGTGGCTCTGATTTTGAGGCTGAATTTGGGTCTGATATGATTTTTGGTTGCTGAATTCTAGCCAAGAACAGTGAATGTTGTTGTTCTTGTTGGTTGGAATGGAGTGGATAGCAAAAAAGAAATTGCTTAGGTGCTGTGGAGGAAGACTCTAGCTTGGGGCAATCATTCGGGACGAAGTCATGGTTGGAGATCACTTGCTGACCTTAGTCCTCAGACCATTCTCACCCGATTATGATCATTCATTCGTCTCCCAATTATGATCCTTCCGACCTTCATCACCCGCCAACTACGATCCATCAATAACAGCTTATTCATTTAATAGAAAATTTATTTTAACTATTCTATGGTAGCCATGGATGAGATGCAAGCGGGATGTTGCTTAACTTCAATTCATTTAATGCAGATGCCCAACAATTACAAAATATGGTTCACTTAGTAACTTTCACATAACTTTAGATGAGACTTGAACTGACAAAAGAGACAAGTCCATCATCTTGTGGAACAAAGCTCACTTGATGCAAGTTCATCAATAACAGCTCTACTTTTTTACATGGAAGTAACCCCATGTTCATTGACCGCCATTTAGAATGATACCATAAAGAAAAAGATCAAAGCCAAGAAAAGAAATTTATCATACCCTTCCTATGCACATTATTTATTATTTCTAATTTTAAATAATTTAAATTCATATTATAAATAAATTAATTTCCCTTCATCAATTATTTTAGAGTATAATGTTAAATTTAGAATTTATAGTTTTTTCTTCATTTATAATTTACTTTACTAGAATTTTTAATTTTAATTTTAAAAATTTAAAAAGTATACATATTCTAATTATTTTAATTTTTTATTATTTCAAAATATTTAAAAGAAAAAAAATATTTTTAAAAAATTTTAACAGAAAAAATACATTCCTATCCAACAGAGTATATAATGTATAAATAGTTCTTGAGATTGTAATGATCTCCAAATAGATGCCTTTTTTATTTATCCAAAATAATTGTGTGCTGGAATGGTTTATAAAATGAAATAAATGTCCTAAAATAAAAATTGTGAAGATATCTGAACAAAAAATACCTACTATGAATTTTAAAACCTTTAGATCTGCTTTAAGGTGTGTGTAATATAAATAATTTATACATTATATTCATCTTAAAATAGATCTAAAGATTTAAAAGTCCATTATAATAAAAAAATCGATTAGATATCCTGAAATAAATTTCCCCAAAAAAAAAATCCAATTTTTTCCTTTATATAATGGCTAATGAGCATTTAAAAGTCATAAAATCTCATCAACCAAGGAGCAGTGGTCTCCAGCCACCATGAAGACAAAGGAGCCACCTCTTTGCACAATAGCCAGGAGTGTCATCAATGGTGAGGAGGCAACCAATAAGGAATAGTTGAAAACTACAATAGATCTCTTGGAGAAATTCCAAGTATGAGCTGCCCTCAGACAAGAAGTGACCAAAAGTAGAATGAAAATAATACTACAACTCACATATCAAAGTGAAAGAAAGCGACCTAATCTTGAAGAAAACTGATGATGTAGCTCACCACTACATCCTAAACAAGTTGGTTACCACGTAGAAACGATCATATATCATCAAATGGCCTAAACTCATTTGAAAACTATTATTTATCAAAGTTTCTTTATTCTAAACAATTTTGGAGCTTGCACACTTTTGTTGTGCTTGGCATTTTTTAGGGCTGCGTAATGATTGACTGTGTTTATGTATATATGTATGTATGTATATGCATGCATGCATGTATATATGTATGTACCATTGTCAGGTTCCATGTCCTAGATGAAAAAAAATAAAGAGTTGCATTAGGTAGTCAACAACCAGTGTAAAATTCACAAACAATCATAACATAAATCATTTAATACATTATGTTAATACAAGAGTGTTCTAGGGAACAGACATGTTGTATGGCCTGAATAGAGCGAAAAGTGTACAAGAGTCATTACACTAGGGCCTAGGTGCAGTATTAAATAAGCAAAGGTACCCACATTATGGATGAATATGGACAAAGTAGCTAATTCATGAAAATAGAATTATGATAAAAACTTTGAATATAAGTACTCTTACACATAGATTAATAGAATTAATAAATATTATGATTCACATGAAGATAAATATGCTATGTATTTAAAAAATTAAATGGGTCAGAGAAGAAGTTAAGGAAATTAATAATTTAGGATTTAAAATTTAGAATTCAAGAAAGAGTCAAACTAGGAATGGAGTGTATAAATAAGAGTGAAGGACAATATTGTAGAGATTAATAAAATTGGAGATGGAATTATAGTTTCAAAAATTATTGTTGATGTTAAGATTATTAAAATTATAAATGCTTATGCTTCCAAGTAGGTTTGAATATATATTCAAAAATAAAATATAAGAATGACTTAAAACAATTAATGCAAATGATATCTCTTGAAGAAAATTTTAGTGGAGAATTAAATGAATATGTTGATAGAGTGGTACAAGATTTTAAAAATATTCATAGTGACTATAAGTTATTAAAAACAATGTTGATAGAGTGGTATAAGATTTGTTTAGCATATTTTTTTTTTTTGTTATGAAAGTTGATAAAAACAATGTTAAAGGCGATTTTCCTAGAAATTGAGAACACAAGTCTTCCGTAGACTAAGAATAACATTAAATAATTTATTGATGAAATATGATGGTCATCATCATAGTTTATCTCAAATATTTTGGAGTCAGTTTTATATTCCTAATTTTTATTTGTTCCTATTGAATGCCATGAGGTATTAAGCATGTTCTTCGCTAATCATTTTGAACAATTTTTATCCAAGCTACCATCGGTCTATGCCTTCTCCCTCTAATCCCCTGCACTAAGTTTTAATACTCGTTTAATAGCTAAATTTTTTACCTTTCGTTGTAAATATACAAACCACATAAGTATATTTTCAATTACTTTATCGCCAATAAATTTCAATTTAACCTTTCCTCTAATATAAGCATTCTTTAATCTATTCTTCCTAATCTTGCCACACATCCATCTTAGCATTCTCATTTTGCCATTCTAAGTTGAGAGATATCAATGATTTTCATTTTCTAAAACACAAAGTCACAAAACATCATCGACCAAATTACGAGTTTATAATTTTAAAACCAAGTCACAATGATATTCTCTTATCACATAACATTTCTAAGACAGTTCTCTATTTTAACACTCAATCATACCTTAGTAAATATTTACTCAATTTTTATGCAATTAATCAAAGATGCTTGAACATGTCCTGCATAAATATCACTTCATCATATAATAATATTGGCCGCAATTGTCAATACCTCACCAAATACAATTGTAAACTATGTGCTCAGTCATTGTTCTATTAATTATAACTCCTCAATCTTGAAAATATTTTCCCAATTGTTTTAATTATTCATTTATTTCAATTGATGTTTTATTGATTAAAATTGTAATGTGCAAAAAATATACAATATAACACCTCATTTTGAATATTTTTTCTTAAAGAATCTCCAAGACTAATAAAAATAATAATGTTAATCCATGGCGTAATATTTTTATAATTAAAAACTCTTTGATCATTCCGCAACTACTAATAATACTAGTTAGTGCTATATTATACATATCATAATAACTCCAACAAAATTTGGACAAAGATTTCTATAGCTTAATGCGCCAAATCAACTTTTGAAACCAGGCAAATGAGACAATGTTTGCGTCTCTCTTCAATAAATGCACTCAACCCGCTTACATGTGCAGTTTGAGGATGATTGGATGAAGGAACTTCCAAGTACAGAAGAAAAACAAAGGCCTCAGATTTCAAGACAACGGTGCAAACTCATCAGTTAAAATTACCAGAGAGCACATGCCGCATAGAAGGAGAATATCATAACAATAAGCAAATAAAAACGACGGTTTCTTGTGGGAGATGGAAAAACAGGCTGCACCAAACGCGATAAGCTTCCCATCATCAAAATACAATGAAAAACGTAGAAGCCTTGTTCTCCAAAAGAAAGATTCTTCCACAAGAAAGTTCTAGTAGAAAAGGATTAGTTAACCTGGGCTGCGAAAGGCCTGGCTAGAGCGGCAACAGCCGGTGCGTGTGCACCTTCCTCGAGCAAATGCCTCTTGTGGAGAGCTTTGATGGCCCGCTTGATGGCCTCCCTCGAGATTTCATCGGAGGACCTGCGAGTCCAAAAGTAAAATGCGGTGTGGGCAGAGGAGAAGGTGACGATAGCCCTATTCATTCACAAGGTTAGGGATTTGCTTACATCGATCTTTACTAGGGTTTTCGCTAAGAACCATATAGAGAGATTTGAGATTCAGATTTGCTCTGCTATCCCTCCGCTTGCTCTGTCCCGTCGAAGGCCGACTACGGCGACGGTGGATCTCAATCGATGGGTTGCTGGTGGAGAACACAAACCTTGGCGCCACGGATTGGGCAAATTATTGGGTCAGGTGACCGGAGCTGCTTGAGTTGACTAGCATTAATTTTTTTTCAAGGAATTTGAATATATAGGTGAGAAATAAATATGCTCAAAGTTTTATTTCACGTTAAAATATCTCTATTTTTTATTTTAAATTATCTGTTTAAATTTAGGGATTTTTACATACATACCACTTTATAACATGTGTATTACATATTTAACACCTAATTCTTAAATATTACATTCCTACCACATATTCTCTATTTTCACAACAAAATTACCACTCCGTTGAAATAAGACCTAACTCCGTTTTGTTATTCCATTAAATAACTAATGAGCCAGCATCTTGAACTGGGAAGTTTCGGTTTGCATATATGTAATAGACAGTTTATTGAAAGCAGATCTTCCGAAATTGGTTGCAGATCTTCCGAAAATTCCCAGTTATGGATGCAGTCTCCAAAAGGTTATTGAATACAAGCAACTCTATAAACAGCAGGTTTTAATAAAAGTAACATATAACAAAAATATAAGCAGCCGGTTACATTAAAAGTAACAAACATGAATCTTCATTTTATAAGCAGCATGTTACAAAAATATAGTAAAAGTAAAAGTAACAGGTTACAAAATCTTCATTTTATAAGCATCAGGTTACAAAAATATTTATAAAGTAACAAAACATGGATCTTAATTTTAGAAACCATCAAGATATGAATAATCAAACTCCCGCAGCTCGGCGTCATCTACTACCCGTCTAGTTGGCAACTTTGCCCGTCGTTTTCGTCCTACTTCTGTGTCCGTCGTCTCATCATTATTCTTATTTTGCAACGGATTCTTGCAAGTACTTCGATGATGTCCCCATACACCACATCTTCCGCATCTATGTGATCTCTTGTCTTGCTCCAAGAAATTTAACAGTCTTCTTTTCCGTGGTCTACCTCTTGGCCTACATGTATTTGGTACAGCTACTTGCTCACAATTTTC
Source organism: Dendrobium huoshanense (assembly GCA_016618105.1). Taxonomy (NCBI): domain Eukaryota; kingdom Viridiplantae; phylum Streptophyta; class Magnoliopsida; order Asparagales; family Orchidaceae; genus Dendrobium; species Dendrobium huoshanense. The sequence continues at coordinate 24,435,479 of CM028351.1, read as the reverse complement.
TACAACTCGCCACTGCTCCTTCCCAGGTAATGTGGCAATTGCTCCATCATACGCAAGTCTATATCTAAAGAACGTGTTACCTTAAAATTAGTAGTTGTAAGATGGATGTAATTGCCAATAAGCAATGAAATAAATTTTACCTTGCTACATAGTAGAACTCATCAACATAGGTATGCCACAATGGGTGCTCTTTCATACCAATGAAAGCCACGACATGAATGCAAGGCAAACCTATTAATTTCCATACTCCACAAGTGCAGTCCTTTCTTTCAATATCAACGATGTGTCTTGAGTGTAGGGCTTCCACCTCAGCCTTGAAATTGCTAGCTTGCCGAACAACCAAATGATCTTTCCTTGTTGTGATATCTCTAATATATTCTTCTGCATTTGGAACTAATTCTCACTGCCAAGTCAAGCTAGTCATCTTTCGTTGAGCTCATTGCTCCATAAGCTTTCCCTGGACCAAATCAATAAGGTCAGCAGCAGGTTTCGTTCTAGCCTCAGTAATCCATGCATTAAATGATTCAGCAAAATTATTTGTATTAGTAGCATGACCTATCCCGATCATGAATTGACTTCTTGACCACTTGTAAGGTAAAGAAAGGAGATATGAGTACACAGTAGGGCTCAAGTCATGAAGTTCAGAGAGCTTCTCGTTCATCTCTACAGTTGTATAGGCATTTGCAGCTCCCCATACCTATCCTTGCATTTTTTTCCCATCTTTACATCGAAATTTTTTTTTTATATTCTTCCACATATGTCGAATGCAAACTCTATGCTCAGCGTCGGGAAATATTTCTCTGATAGCCTCTCCCAAACCTTTCTCCATGTCAGATATGAAACTAAGAGAGCTTAAATTAGTACCAATACTCTCTCTCAAGTTCTTCAAGAACCATGACCATGAATTTTTGGACTCAGTCTCAACAACAGCACATGCTATTGTAAATAAGCCATTATTTCCATCGATTGAGTTGGCAGATAAAAGCACACCCAAATACTTCGATTTAAGATGGCATGCATCAAAACTTATAAGTGGTCTGCATCTAAATAAAAATCTATCGACACACACCTTGAAACTAACATAAAACCTTTGGAAAGAATTATCAATAGCATTAAATGTATATGTGATGTGTGAGCCCGGATAATGATAAACCAAATTCCTTCTCTAAACCGCCATTTATTTCTTTTGGTGGAATATATGGATACCTCTTCACCATCTCTTGAATCTCATTAGCAATCCATGCAGATGTCGCTAGTCGATTCCCAGCACAATTTATCCCAGGGCATGTGTGTTCTCCATCAACTCTCCTAACTTGAAAAGATTGAGTGTCTTCACATAGGGATGCCTGAATTCGCCATTGACACCCTTGATAGGAGCATGTCTCAATAACACGTTTCTTATCACTGGCTTTTATCCTCACCCCAAAGTTTTTCTTAATGGCAAATGATCGGAGAGCATTCTTGAAACATGTAACATCATTAAAAATTGTACCTATAGTGATATCAATAACACTTGATTTTTGAAATCTCGAAACATCATCGTTCCGAGAAATGGAACATTCTATACTTTGTTCAAAACTCTCAACCCCCATAATCTATGAGTTTTATTGATCTTCATCTACTTCGTGCAGTGAGATAACTATTTCGGCATGTAGATTTTCATTCGTTTGGTTTAGCAATAGGCTCACATCAGCATCGTAATTGATTACTTTGTACTCCTTAGGTGAAGTTTCGTTAATGTGATAATGCATGTTATATTGATGTCCTTTCAACCAAGGACATATTCTAGCAATTTCTGCTCTAATCTTGAAAATATTCATATGTCCTTTCTCAAGTTTCACAGTCCTTTATTTGCCGTCAGCATACCTCTTTCTAGATTGATCCATTGTGTCAACCTAAATTCCTCCAATTTTAAATGCAATAAACACATGATCTTTTTTACCTCCACATAAATCATCTATCACTTCGTCACCACAATCCAACATTACCGAATTATGCCACGAGGTTGTCATTTTTCCTTAACTTCAGTCCTGAAATAAGATGAAAAATCATACACCACATCATTAATTGGTGCCAAAATTCTTAGACTTTATTGAATGAGTAATCTAAGAGTAGCTGGATGAAAAGGTGTTAAATATGTAATCTTTATTGAATGAAAAATCAAACAACTGTTGCAAATCTATTTTTTCATGTCTTATGTTTTGATGATTGACAAACATGGTTTCTCTTGGACAGCTTGTTGCTTCTAACTTTTCAGGAATCGAAGATCGGACAATCAAAAAGGAGCCAAGTTCAGGAATGCGTAGGTTTAGGGTTGAGTCAGTCTGTACTTTTGCTTTTTACCTTTTGAGTCCACTTGTAATAGTCAAAGAGACTGATGCTTTGTAACCCTTCACACACACACTTGAGAGACTTAGAATTTCTGTTTTTACTCATATCGGTCAGGACGATTTCTTTGATCGGCCTGGACGATCAGCTTAAAACAGAAAGTCTAATTAAGGATTCTTAATTAAGGCAGCCGACGTTAACAGATCGTCCTGGACGATACGTGTATCAGCTAGGACGATAAGCTCAAAACAGAAAGAAGTAGCTGCCATAGACAAGTATGGTATACTGTATCTTTAAATTATCGGCCCGGACGATCCTCGGATCGGCCTGGACGATATTCACAAATTATGCCATAATTGTTCAGGAAATCAAGGGAGTAATTAAGGATGATTGATACGATCAGATCGTCCTGGACGATCGCAAGATCGGCCAGGTCGATCTAGTCAAAAACCTTAAGTTACTTCAGGACAATCAATATCGGCCAGCCCGTATCCAGGGCTATTGTCAGGACGATTTTCCTCTGATTTAAACTGATCAGCCAGAACGATCGTGATATCGGCCTGGACGATCAAGTTAATTTTCAATCGTCTAGTTTTGCATCCAGTGCTATGCTCTGGCCGATCTTCATTGATTTGTACTGATTGGCCAGGCCGATGTCCATATCGGCCTGGACGATATTGTCGGCAACTTGCAATTAATGAGCTCTTTTGAAGCTCTTCTATTTAAGAGATCTTGTTCAACGTTTTTAAAAATCTTTGGCTGCTGCCTTGACCTGAGAAGACCTTGAGGAGAGAAAGAGAGAGAGAGGAGAGAGAGAGGATCTTGTGAGGGGGAGCTTGTGAGGGGTTTCACAAGGGTTGCTTCAAGGATCTCTCTGCGTCGTCTTCATCTAGAGTTTCTCGTCCGTGGAAGGGTCGGTAGAGGTAAGGAGTTTTGCTTTTGGTTCTGGTTCTCTGCCAGCTTCAGGAGGAAGCAAAAGGAGATAGGTTCTCTGCCTTGCCGGGGTGGCAAAAAGGAGGTTCTTGTGAGGGTTTCTCCACCTAGCCGTGGGGGCTAAAGGAGAGTCACTTTTTTGTAGTGCAATACTTGGAGGGTGCCTCCAAGGAGTGGACGTAGGTCGAGTCGACCGAACCACTATAAATTTCTGTGTTCTTTTTCTTGCTTCCGCACTTTTAAATTCCGCACTTTTTTGTGGTGTGATTTGGTTTATGTGATTTTATTTCTTTGTTTAAAAAGAAGTTTTTAAAATACCAATTCACCCCCCCCCCCCTCTTGGTTAGTTTGGGACTAAGTTCATAGGGCTTAACATCCCCATCGAATTTTCAAGTGGTATCAGAGCTTGATTCGAAAATTAAAGTTTGAAAACTTTTTGAATTTGATCCATGTCTAACTTTGGGAATCGCAACACTACGGAAGGGTATTCTATTACCTGACCTCCTCTGTTCGATAACCTACCTTTTGATTTTTGGAAAACTCGCATGTCAACATTTTTACAATCTACTGATTATCGCATGTGGATGCTTATTCAAGAAGGTTATTCTCCACCTTCTCGTGAAATTAACGGTTTTAAAACTGAAGTTGCTTTTACCGAATGGACTTTTGATGAACGAGATTTAGCTCAATTAAATGCGAAATGTTTGAATTGTTTTTTCTGTGCTTTAAAATCTGAGGATTACATGCGTGTTTCAACTTGCAAAACTGGTAAAGAAATTTGGGATAAATTGTGCATTACTTATGAAGGCACTAATGAAGTTAAACAATCCCGTTTAAACATTCTCTTGCATGACTACGAACTTTTTCGTATGAAACCTCATGAATCGATTTCTGACATGTACACTAGGTTTACTCAGATTGCTACTTCATTGCATGCACTAAGAAAAGAACTTTCGAACTATGAAAAAGTTAACAAGATTTTGAGATGCTTGCCTTCGTCTTATGATGCAAAAATTACTGCAATCACTGAATCTAAAGATTTGAACACCTATTCTATTAATAACTTGCTTGGCTCACTCATTGCTTACGAGCAAGGGGTGAATCAAAGAAATCTTGATACAGGTGAGAAGAAAAAGGAGAAAACAATTGCATTGAAGGCACACAAATCGGATTCTGAATCTTCCGAGTCTGAAAGCTATGGAGTTGCCTTCATCACAAGGCAATTCAAAAGCTTTCTAAGGAAGAAACAAAAGCATCATCAAAGTTGGACAAAAGGTAAGGATCATAAACATATTAAAGGATCTTCTGATGTTATTTGTTTTGAATGCAGGAAACCTGGACATGTGAGAACTGATTGCCCTAAGCTTAGAGATCAATCAAGCAAAGAAAAAAATGATGAGAAAGCAAAGTCTAAGAAGGATAAGAAAAAACAAAGGAGCTTTTGGGCAGAATCTGGTACTGATTCTTCTGAGACTGAACCAGAGGAAGAAACTACAAACTTGTGTTTCATGGGAAAAGATCAAATTGATCAAGAAGAGATATGTGAACTTTCATACGATCAACTTCTTGAAGTTTCAGAAAAAATCCATGCATCATATAGGAAATTAAAGAAAACTCATGCTAGCTTGAAATTAGAATTCTTAAATCTACAAAAAGAACATGAAATTTTGATTAAAGACCATCAAACAATTGATTCAAATCACATGACTTTACTTGATGAATTTGATGAGTTAAATAAAAATCATGGTAAGTTAGTTGAAGAGCATGATGCATTGAAAATATCACACACATCTCTTGAATCTGATTTTAAGAAGTCAAAAGAAATAGAAAAAAAATTGAGGATTGAAAATGAAGTTTTAGAAAACACAAACTTGAAGGTTCAAAATGATTTAGAAGCATGTAAGAAATCTAGGATGACTTCTACTTTTAATCAATTGCCAAAACCTAGAGAGAAGCATTATAACTCAAATCACTTAAGAAATCCCTTTCCTGGAGTTAGATGTTTTTCTTGTGGCATGCTAGGACATATCTCACACACTTGCACAATTCACCATAGTTCACATTGGGTGTGGAGACCTAAGGTGCATGATCCACAGCATACCACACATGCATTGCATTCTTCTTTTCATAAGAAGGAACCCAAACCTGCTTGGGTTCCTAAAACTAACATTTGATAATTTTGCAGGAAGTCTCTCACAAAAGACCTCGTGAGAGTATGTGGTACCTGGATAGTGGATGCTCTCGACATATGACTGGTGATGCTAGCCAGTTTGTTGTACTAGAATCCAGGACTGGAGGCAAGGTTACTCTTGGAGACAACACCACCAGGAAGGTGGTAGGAGCAGGTATAATCGGTAATTCCAAGAACCTTATGATTAAAAATGTTTTGCTTGTAGATGGATTGAAGCACAACTTGCTCAGCATCAGTCAATTCTGTGACAAAGGCTTCATCGTACAATTCTTCACGAATTCATGCATTGTAAGTTTAAGTAACAACACTATTTTGCAGGGAAAGAGGGTAAACAACGTCTATATGCTTGATTTAAATAGCATTGAATGTGCTGCTTCTTTTTGCTTAAAAACTGTCATTGATGATTCTTGGTTGTGGCACAGGAGGCTTTGTCATGCAAGTATGAAAACCCTTAGGAAAGTGACCCAAAAGGACCTAGTTAGAGGTGTCCCCAAACTTAAGTTTACAAAAGACCACCTTTGTGATGCCTGTCAACTAGGAAAGCAAATTCACTCCTCTTTTCACCCCATAAAGGACATTAGCACCTCTAGATCTTTAGAAGTCCTTCACATGGATTTGTTTGGACCCATTAGCATAGCAAGTTTGGGAGGGAAAGTCTATGGTTTTGTGATTGTTGATGACTACTCGAGGTTCACTTGGATTAGATTTCTTTCTCATAAAAATGAGTCTTTTGAGGAGTTTAAAACTTTTTCTACTTGGATTCAGAAGAAGCTAGGGTGTGAGATTTTGACCATCCATAGTGATCATGGGGGAGAGTTTGAAAATGAAAGATTTGGAGATTTTTGTGAGGAAAAGGGGATTAGCCACAATTTTTCAGCCCCTAGGACTCCTCAGCATAATGGAGTAGCTGAAAGGAAGAACCGGACCTTGGTGGAAGCCGCTAGAGCCATGCTTGCTGAGTATTCACTTCCAAAATACTTTTGGGCTGAAGCGGTTAACACAGCATGTTATGTGTTGAATAAGGTGAATGTTAGAGTCAAATTAGAAAAGACACTCTATGAGATCCTTAAGGGTAGGACATCCAATCTTTCCCACCTTCATGTCTTTGGTTGTAAGGTTTTCATTCACAATAATGGAAAGTCTCACTTGGGAAAATTTGATCCTAAATCTGATGAAGGAGTATTCTTGGGATATTCTAGTGTTGGGAAATCTTTTAGAGTGTTTAACAAGAGAACCTTGATGGTGGAAGAGATAACCCATGTAGTTTTTGATGAGTCTGATCATAAGAAACATGGAGTAGATGATGATGATGTTGGAGAGATTACAAGTGGAGTAGAAAATTTGGGGAAGGGGAGTGAGCACCTAAGCAATGGAGGAGTAGGAGTCACCCAAGGAATAGAAATTTTTGATGAAAGGGGAGAAACTTCACACACTTTGCCTAGAGATTGGAGATACTCTACTAGTCACCCCAAGGATTTGATCTTAGGAGACCTTTCTAGTGGAGTTAAGACTAGACATGGACTTAGGAAGGAGGTGAACCACTCTGCCTTTATCTCTATGACTGAACCCACCACCATTAACCAAGCCCTCTCTGATGAGTTTTGGATGTTAGCAATGCAAGAAGAGTTGAATCAATTTGTTAGGAATGATGTTTGGGAACTTGTGGAAAGACCTAAGGGACAAAGTGTAGTTGGGACAAAGTGGGTATTTAAGAACAAAGTGAATGATTCAGGAGTGGTGGTGAGGAATAAAGCAAGATTGGTAGCTAAGGGGTACAATCAAATAGAAGGGATAGACTTTGAAGAGACTTTTGCCCCTATAGCTAGATTGGAAGCCATTAGAGTGCTATTAGCCTTTGCTTGTTATAAAGGATTTAAGCTTTTTCAAATGGATGTCAAGAGTGCCTTTTTAAATGGGGAGATAAAAGAAGATGTGTTTGTAGAACAACCTTCAGGTTTTGAGAGTTCTCAATTTCCAAATCATGTGTTTAAATTAAAAAAGGCTTTGTATGGTTTAAAGCAGGCACCTAGAGCTTGGTATGAGAGGCTTAGCACATTCTTACTAGAGAGGGAGTTTGTCAAGGGGGAGCGTAGACACCACCCTTTTTCTTAAAAAAGTTGGAGATGATTTACTCATTATTCAGATTTATGTTGATGATATACTCTTTGGATCTTCTAATAAAAATTTGTGTGATGATTTTTCTAAAACAATGAGTAGAGAGTTTGAGATGAGTTTAATGGGAGAATTGTCTTACTTTTTGGGGTTTAGCATAAAACAATTGGAAGATGGAACTTTTCTAAATCAAACAAAATACATAAAAGACATTTTGAAGAAATATGAGATGGACAAAGCCAAGCCAATTAACACCCCCATGACTTCTAGTGCTCCGTTGGATAAGGACCCAAGTGGTAAGTCTGTTGATCAGAAGAAGTATAGAGGCATGATTGGATCTTTACTTTACTTGATTGCAAGCCGACCTGACATTATGTTTAGTGTTTGCCTTTGTGCTAGGTTTCAAGCTGACCCTAAGGAATCCCACATGACTGCTATTAAAAGGATTTTTAGATACCTTTTGGGGACACAAGGATTAGGGATTTGGTACCCTAGACATAGCACTTCTTTTGAGATTATTGGTTTTTCTGACTCTGATTTTGCAGGATGCAAGGTGGATAGAAAGAGCACCTCTGGAACTTGTCAATTCATTGGACAATCCTTGGTCTCTTGGTCTAGTAGAAAGCAAAATTCTGTTGCACTTTCCACTGCTGAAGCTGAATACATTGCTCTTGGAAGTTGTGTGGCCCAAGTTCTTTGGTTGAAACAACAGGTATTGGATCTAGGATTACATGTAAGCACCATCTCAATTTTTTGTGACAACACTAGTGCCATATGCATCTCTAAAAATCCTATCCAACATTCAAGAACTAAACACATTGACATTAGGCATCACTTTATTAGAGATCATGTGACTAAGGGAGACATTGAGTTACACCATGTGACAACTGAAAACCAACTAGCAGACATCTTTACTAAACCACTGGCCTTCGACACTTTCAGTTCTTTAAGGACCAGATTGGGTGTGATTGACATAAATGCATGAAATCTTTTTAGCTAAATTTTTTTTTTATTTTTTCTGCTTTCTTTTTACCTTTTCGTGTGCTTTATTTTTAGATCATCACTGATATGATATTATATTTCTTGTTCTTGTCTTTAACAATTTGTAGTTAATATGTTTTCATCTACTTAATCACTTAGATAGTATGAATATTTTGTGATTGTGTCTCTTTCCCTAACTTAGTATTAGTGGCATAGTTTTCTTTTCTAATCAAAAGTCTATCTCAAAATAAAAGATTATTTATGAAACTAAGATCCTTTCTAAAGCTTGCTTAAGCAAATCTATCTTGTATTTACAATGATTAAAAGTTTTTTTTGTCACATCATGATCCCTCGTTACTGTTGTCTTCTATTATTAATCCTGCTTGTGGTAATTCTTCCCTATATTAGAGAGAGAGCTCCTATTCTCTAATATCTGAGAAGATATATTCACAACTAAGTTTTTTTAAAAGAGTCTAAAAGGGAATCTAGCTTGCAAAAATAAAAATAATATTGGCCAATGATGCCAACAAAAGAAGCGCAAAGACGCCAAAAATTGAAAAATCTATAAAAAGATGCGCAAAGCGCCACAACATTGACAAGAGGCATAAAATGAGCCCACTCAAAAGCAAGCTACTCTCTCTTTTTATATCTTTTAGAACTTAGAAGTTTTGATTCTCAAAGGCTTGATCTCGATTATCGTTCGATTATGACAAATCTACCTCATTGTTTTATAGAGATATTTTTCCTTATGACAAGTGGCGGGTAGAATCTTTTTCTCATATCCAATTAATTATTTGAGTTAGGTCATTGATTTCAAAAGACGATTCTACCCTAAGAAAATATTTTTTGGCTAAGGGTAAACCATGAACGGATATTCTCCTATTCTATGGATTAAATGAGATTGGTAACTCGTTAACTCACAGGTTTTTAAATCAATCACATGGAATACTATATCATTGATGTGCCTTGATTAAAAAAAAAAAAAAAAAAAAACGGTGAATCTCTTTTGCTGTGCTTTCTTGTACCCTCCTTTTTGATATGTCAAAAGGGGGAGAAGTTTATGAGGTTCTTTTTTCATCAATCCTGAATTATTAACTATTAAATCTTTTTGTAGTGTTTTGCCATCATAAAAAAGGGGGAGATTGTTGTAAATCTATTTTTTCATGTCTTATGTTTTGATGATTGACAAACATGGTTTCTCTTGGACAGCTTGTTGCTTCTAACTTTTCAGGAATCGAAGATCGGACAATCAAAAAGGAGCCAAGTTCAGGAATGCGTAGGTTTATGGTTGAGTAAGTCTGTACTTTTGTTTTTTACCTTTTGAGTCCACTTGTAATAGTCAAAGAGACTGATTCTTTGTAACCCTTCACACACACACTTGAGAGACTTAGAATTTCTGTTTTTACTCATATCGGCCAGGACGATTTCTTTGATCGGCTTGGACGATCAGCTTAAAACAGAAAGTCTAATTAAGGATTCTTAATTAAGGCAGCCGATGTTAACAGATCGTCCTGGACGATACGTTTATCGGCCAGGATGATAAGCTCAAAACAGAAAGAAGTAGCCGCCATAGACAAGTATGGTATACTGTATCTTTAAATTATCGGCCCGGACGATCCTCGGATCGGCCTGGACGATATTCACAAATTATGCCATAATTGTTCAGGAAATCAAGGGAGTAATTAAGGATGATTGATACGATCAGATCGTCTTGGACGATCGCAAGATTGGCCAGGCCGATCTAGTCAAAAACCTTAAGTTACTTCAGGACAATCAATATCGGCCAGCCCGTATCCAGGGCTATTGAGGACGATTTTCCTCTGATTTAAACTGATCAGCCAGAACGATCGTGATATCGGCCTGGACGATCAAGCTAATTTTCAATCGTCCAGTTTTGCATCCAGGGCTATGCTCTGGCCGATCTTCATTGATTTGTACTGATCGGCCAGGCCGATGTCCATATCGGCCTGGACGATATTGTCGGCAACTTGCAATTAATGAGCTCTTTTGAAGCTCTTCTATTTAAGAGCTCTTGTTCAACGTTTTTAAAAACCTTTGGCTGCTGCCTTGACCTGAGAAGACCTTGAGGAGAGAAAGAGAGAGAGAGGAGAGAGAGAGAATCTTGTGAGGGGGAGCTTGTGAGGGGTTTCACAAGGGTTGCTTCAAGGATCTCTCTGCGTCGTCTTCGTCTAGAGTTTCTCGTCCGTGGAAGGGTCGGTAGAGGTAAGGAGTTTTGCTTTTGGTTCTGGTTCTCTGCCAGCTTCAGGAGGAAGCAAAAGGAGATAGGTTCTCTGCCTTGCCGGGGTGGCAAAAAGGAGGTTCTTGTGAGGGTTTCTCCACCTAGCCGTGGGGGCTAAAGGAGAGTCACTTTTTTGTAGTGCAATACTTGGAGGGTGCCTCCAAGGAGTGGACGTAGGTCGAGTCGACCGAACCACTATAAATTTCTGTGTTCTTTTTCTTGCTTCCGCACTTTTAAATTCCGCACTTTTTTGTGGTGTGATTTGGTTTATGTGATTTTATTTCTTTGTTTAAAAAGAAGTTTTTAAAATACCAATTCACCCCCCTCTTGGTTAGTTTGGGACTAAGTTCATAGGGCTTAACATCCCCATCGAACTTTCAACAACCACCTTTTGAACAGTTTCAGTAAAGCCATTATTGAATGAGTAAAAGCTAATATCGATGGTTAGAGCAAGTGGGGCATAGCAGAATCTTACTCATAGAATATTTTAAGGAAAGATCATTTACGCTGGAAGAGCAGGAAAGCCCTAGCGGTCTGGCGGATAATCTTTTTCTCACGTGGAAAGAGCAAGAAAGCGTGATACAATCGGACAGAGCATCTAACGCGGGAAAAATCCTATTCTCCCACGGAAAGCATTGGCGGACAAAACGGAGTTATGTCTTATTTCAACGGAGTGATAATTGTGTTGTGAAAATAGAGAATAGGTGGTATGAGTGTAATATTTAAGAATTATGTGTTAAATATGTAATACACATGTTATAAAGTGTTATGTATGTAAAAATCCCTTAAATTAATTGCAATTAAAATAGGTTCAAACCAAGGTTGTGAAAATCGGACCAGACAATGAATCGAATGAATGAGAGGTTCACAGTTTCACCGGTTTGACCGGTCGAACTGGGGTCGAACCGGATGACGTAATAAATAATAATATTATTAAAATTAATATAATTAACATAATAATATGACAAACTAACATTGATTTTAACAAATATTTGAATTATTTTTTTGATTGATTTCAGCCCCACAATTTTTCCATTTATAATGCTTAAGCATGCTTAAAATAAAATATAGAATATTGAAATTAAATTCACAAAAAAAAAAAATTCATTAAAAATTTGGGATTATTTTTTCCTGAAAAAAAATTTAAAAAAAAAACATACTAATCATTGCAACATGCCTAAGAAGATGCGTGAAAAGGAATTTTATGTTACATGTGGGTTTGTATTTCTAGCTGCTTTGATTTGAAAACAGTCGATACATATATGTTGGAATCTCTTACAAGAAAAAAAGTTTGATTTAAATAAATGTAAAGAAAGATTTACCTATCTGGCAAAATGCACGAGCACGGCGAGAACGGAATGCACAAGCACGATTCACTGTGTAAATGACCATGACAAGCAGCGCCGACAGCCATTCAAGCGGGATGTTAAGCTTTGTGCCCTATTTCTCTTGGAGACGAGAGAGAGACGGAGAGAAAGAGGGTGAAGACGAAATAGGAAATAGTCGAAATACAGCGTAAACGTTTGCACTCGGCTATTTCCCTAATCACTTATGCCGTTCAATCTTAAATGGACAGCTGAGATGAGCGTTTTTAAGAACTGCGCGGTTCTTCTAAAACCCCTCCGGTTCGGCGGTTCTCCGGTTCAACCGGATTCTACCCCCGGTTTCTTGCCGGTTTCTAAATATCCCGGTCATTTCAGCTGACCGAACCGGCTGCCAGACCGGTTCACGGTTGAACCGGTTGAACCGGCCGGTCCAGTATGATTTTCAAAAGCATGGTTCAAACACAATCCAAATAAAATTGTTATTAGCTTTCATCAAAATTCAAATTATATATACAAAAAACTTTTAAGCCGTAATCAAATATTATTTGAACCATATTCAAATCATATAAGTTAATTCGAATTAGATTCAAATAAAATTTATATGCAATTCAAATAAGATTCGTACATGATTCTAAGAAGATTTGTTCGAACATGTCAAACAAGACTCAAAAAGAATGCAAATATGATCCAAACAGCATTAACATAGCATAGTGCAATTAAAAAAATATAACATTTCATATTATAAGGCAAACATAACCAAGTATAATACAAATAGCTATAATACATCATAGTGAGAAAAATTACATTGTCGTAGGGCATCTATGAAATCAAAATAAGAGTCATTATATTAAATCAATACAACTATAACGTTCTTAAAATAATAAGGTGACTAAAACTATAACAACTATAACACAATAGATTAAAATTTTGATACAATCGAATACAATTATAACATCTAAAATACAACATAGTTGAATTGACCCTGTTAAGTCTTCGATTAGTATTCCAGTATTTAATAGTGATGAAGTTGGTCTCTTTACATTCAGTATAGTACTTAGGATACTGATTTGCATCGTTACAAATTCCCCAAATCATGTAAAAATATATTATTTTCAAATTATAATTTCAAGTTCACTTCACCAAGTCGAAAATTGGAATAATCTAATGTATTTTAAGAAAATAATAGTATAATCAAAAGATCCACCTTTACATTACACTTCAGCAACACATTTAAATATTGATCAGTATAAAATTCGTCAATGAAAAATATTATGTCATTACTTATAATATTCAATATAATTATTTTATTAGCCTCAACTTATCTAATAATTATATCATTCACACCCCGAGCTGTATATATGACCCAAGCAGTATAATTTCCCTTTATAGGTATGATTAGAGTAGACATATTACATAATAAGAAAACACAAATAAGTAAATTCTAAAATTGATAACGGGAGAAAAATAATAAATTGAAACCATATTTATACTATATTTAAATAATATTAGAACATTGATTTAATCTTGCTCAAACATTAACTCAAATCTCGAATGAATCTTGACCAACCTTGCAAGGTTCCAGCATTAATCAAATCTTGTTCGGCATTAATCAAAACTTTTTTCAAGGCATGAACGAACTTTTTTTAATCGTTATTCAAACCTTTTCAAAAATGCGAGCAAGGTTTAAATAAACTTTAAACATGTTTGATTATGATATGAACATGTTCCAATCAAGATTAGAATAAATTTTGATTAATGTTTGAAGCTAATAATATGATATTTAATGTCCTTCTAAGTTTTGGGCTCGAACTTTGAATAATGTTTTCAAATATAGATAACAAAATGTATAACAATACTAAACCTAAACAACTAGCCAAAGACTAAGACCAAACATTACTATATAACCATTATGTGCACATGACAATCATTAGAGATGAGAAATACATTGAGAATCAGAAGAGTGGAGTAACATCTTACTCAAAAGCTAACTTATATAATGCTCATGCATCCCTTCAAATTTCCCAATATTTGGTTTGGAAGGAATTTTTGGGCATATTTCTACAAGAAACGAAGCATCGGATATACTATTAATTTCAACCATTATGGGCATATAATGTCAATTTTTTTCTTCATTTATATATGTGATGAGGTAACATATTTGAATGGGCATACATGATCCTTGTTTAAGAGAAATATGGTGATAGTGTTTAGAAAGTTGTAACATAATTATTTGATCAAAATGTATCTATGTATGATAGCTGACCATACTAATATGCAACTGATTAGTTAGAGCTAGAAAATTGGGCAAGGTTCAAGTTAGTGAAAAATTGCAGTATCTCAAAAAATACTTTCAGTAGCATAAAGATCCAAAATGTTCCTCACCCTTTATTTATAGTATTCAAAGGGCTACATGGATGGCTATACCTAGGAAGACAAAAAAAAAAAAAAAAAAAAAAAAAATTCATGATAAGACTATTACATGCCAACATTGAGAGCCTATTATGTGACATACATGTGGATCCTTATCTCTGAAGTGAAACTTTCTTCTTAGATGATTGTCTTGGGAAAATTTTTAAGGGTAGGTGTCTTTAGCGAGTCTTTAAGATCTATGATATAGAGTGAATATATGAAAGAAAGTCTAGGTGCAGGGGTGAGTCCTTAAGGAAATCATTCAAGTTCAGTATGAAGGGAAAGTTACATTGAAAGGTAATAACTATGAATCGAGAACTAACCTGGTTAAGGAAGTCATAGACTTAAGGTTCTTAAGTGTGTGCTTCTTATAGTTGTATTAGTAATGTCAATGATAAGTAGATGACCCTAATAATGGAAGGCTACCATAGACGAGAAAGCCCTATCAAGGTGAATGTCCCCTTGTACATGAACTGGTCTAAATGAATCCCTTAATGGAGCTTGTACAACATGATGAAGCCTTTGGTCATCTTGCGGAGGTGAGTTCTTATAACACTATTTTGAACATGGGAGAGTGGTTTTTGGTTGATAGGCTAACATCAATAAGCATAATTTATGGGATCATGCTTCCTTTGGGTGAGTGTTTGTATTATCATGTGACTACCTTGATCATGTTCCTCAAGAAAAACCTGTTAGGTGCCTACAAGTGACCTACATATACATGTATAACTATAAATTTAGATCTCTAATTCATTTTACACTATAAAAGGTAAGTTATAAAAAAGGATAAGCAAAGAAATCTAGTTGGACTGAGGAAAAAGAGAAGGTGAACCAAGGAGCAAGTGTGCCAATTGGCATGGAGTCGAGTGGGTTAGCTGTGCCTGTGTTGAAAGAAATTGTTAATATAATCAAGGCTGGATGGAGTGCAAGGTCAGAGCTCGAAGAGTGTCATAACACATATGTTCCTTTTTTTTTCTTTGATTGAATTTAATATGTCAAACAATCGAGTACACACCATAAAGTGGAGCTAGGATATTATAAATTGAAAATTAAAATTACCTGATTTCTCTAAGAAATCAAACTGTATGATCCAATCATACTACATAATTATTTATGCATGCATAATAAATCAATTATTTATTAAAAATAAAAGTTCAAGGTTACTTTAAAATAAGTAACCTTACTAGACGACTAGTTTCATACTAGAGAATTGGATATTTCAATAAATTTGTTGTTTTTTTCTTATATTCCATAAGTAGGAAAATTTTGAATTTTGAAATATTTGCACTATATAAATATTTATAAATCTTTCCTATTATATGTGAAAACTTTGGAATCAAATTAATTTGAAATCGTCAAGGAGTTGTACAGTATTATGTATATCATAAAGTATGAACAAAATAGAATTTTAGTTCATCTCATCCATGGTAGAACGGGATGAATTATGGACTATTTGAAGTGATTATACTACACGATGTTGATCAACTGGTCCAATCAAATAGAGATTTGGTTTATAGTTTTTCTTCAGAATGAACTAACTGTATTATATAATGGTGGGTTCATATTGTATGCTTTAGTAATAAAAATTAAAATTTAGTGTTTTTATTAAATGCTCATTCTTATGTTAAAAAGAGAGAGAGAGAGAGAGTCACTTTTTGTTGCAATTATTCTCTCTATTTTTTCTTTCTCTAATAAAATAAAAAATAATATAAAACAAAATAGTGTGCTTAATTTCAATTTTTCTGTAAAACTATCTTATTTAGAATTATTAATCTAAAAGTATTTTGAAATTAAAGTTTAAAATCAAAGTTTTTTTAAGTTAACCATTTGGTTATATTTCAGCTATAAATTATTATTACTCTTTGTTGAAAAATTTTATGTTTTTTAAGAAACATCTAATTCACCCCCTTTTGGTTGTGCTAAGTCACTTACATTTAGTATCAGAGCAGAGCGGTGTTCTCATTTATTTGGTTTCATTACCTGAGTAGGTTCTAGTATGGCTTGGTTTGGGAATCAAAACACTTTATAAGAGTACTCTATTATCTATACGCCACTTTTTTGATAATATCACTTTTTATTTATGGAAGATTTGCATGTCTATATTCATTTAATCCATAGATTTCCACATGTGGCACTCAATTGAAGCTAGTTATTCACCACCATATAGAGTAGTAAATGGCATTAAAATTGAAATTCCTTCAATGATGAAGCATTTAAGATAGGGAACTTACACAATTAAATGCTAAATATTTGAGTTATTTCTTTTGTGCATTAAAATTTGAGGATTACATGAGAGTATCCACTTACACCAATGGAAAAGGGATTTGGGATAAATTGTGTATTACATATGAAGGAACTAGTGAAAGCAAATAATCCCATTTGAATGTCTTGTCATATGAATATAAAATGTTTCAAATGCAAAATAATGACTTTATTTCTTACATTTATACTAAATTAACTAAGATTATTACTTATTTTCATGCTTTGGGAAAAGAAATTTTAAATTCCAAAAAGTTAACAAAATACTATGATGTATGCCCAAATCTTGGGATGCAAATGTTATGGTAATATTTGAGTCAAAAGATTTGAATGCTTATTTTATTGACAATCTGCTTAGTTCTTTAATTACATATGAGTAAAGGATTAGCTAAAGAACTACATATAGCCAAGAAAAAAGAAAATAGCAGAAAATTGCACATAGGGCTAATGAATTTAATAGCAATAATTCATAAGGAGATGAAAATCAAGACATTGTGTTGATGATGAGGCAATTCAATAAATTCTTAAAAATCAAGCAAAGGTGACACAATAAAAATACAAAGGTAAAAGAAATAAACTCAATAAGATTTCTACTAACATTATGTGTTATAAATGTAAGAAGACAAGGAATGTAAAATTGGACTATCCAAATTTTAAAGCTCAACAAACTAAGGAAAAGGCTGATGAGAAATAGGATGTTAAAAGAAATAAATGAAGAACACAAAAAGCCTTTTGGGGTAACTGAAATTTAGAATCTTCAATAATTAATGGTGAAGAAAAGATTACAAATCTATGTTTGATTTCTACTAATATGTTTCTAATCATCCTAAGGAGCTAATAATGGCAGACCCATCCATAAGATTTAGGACTAAACAAGAACTTAGAAAAGAGGTTAGTCACAGTGCTTTCATCTCTATGATAATGTCTTCAAAGATGAATAATGAATTATTATGATGTAGGAAGAATTAAATTAATTTATAAGAAATTATGTGTAGGAGTTAATGGTTAGACCAATTAATGACATTGTTAAAATTAGCACGTAGGCTCTACTGATGGGTTTTAACCAAAAAAAGGGAATTAAAAAATAAATAAAATAATTATGGATCAGCTAGAAGAACTAATTCTAGTTTAGTTGGAAATGGTTTATAATTAATTGGAGTGAATATACTTTGAAGAAACATTTACACCAATAGCCATGTTAGAAGTTATATGGGTATTATTATTATTTAATTATTTTAAAGGATTTAAATTGTATCAAATGGATGTGAATAACACGTTTTAAATGGGATAATAAAAGCAGTCGCCTATGTAGAGCAGCTCTATAAGTTTGACATAATTTTTAAACAATATCTATAAGCCCTAAAGGGCACATTATATATTGAAATAGGCACCGAGAGGATGGTATGATAGACTTAGCACCGTTCTATTAGAAATTTCCTTCATTATGGGCATAATAGATGCCAACTTATTTTTTAAGAAAGTTAGAGCTAACATATTAATAATGCAGATTTATGTG
Organism: Dendrobium huoshanense; assembly: GCA_016618105.1. NCBI lineage: Eukaryota > Viridiplantae > Streptophyta > Magnoliopsida > Asparagales > Orchidaceae > Dendrobium > Dendrobium huoshanense. Next base: position 24,417,186 of record CM028351.1, on the reverse strand, counting down.
TATGACATATCTTTTTGAATCAATTAATGATGAATTGTGAAAGGTTTCTCATCCATATTGAGCAATGAGTTTGACATGAGTATGATGGGTAAGGTGACATAGTTTTTAGGACTCAATATATATCAAAGATAAGATGGGACCTTCCTAAGCCTGATAAAGTATATAAAGGATATCATAAAGAGATTTGATTTAGAAGATGCAAAAGTTTCAATACAACCATGAGCTTGACCCCCCAAATAGATAGGGATTTTAATGAAAAACCCATTGACCAAATTATTATATATAAATAATATGCTCATTACTTTATTTGATTGTAAGTAGGCTTGACATTATTTTTAGCATTTAATTATGTGCTTGGTTTCAAGATAACCTAAGGAATCCCATATGAATATTGTTAAGAGAATATTAAGATATCTTATAGGCACACTAAATCTAGGAATATCTCCTAGGAATAGCCTAGCATTTGAGTTAGTTGTAAATTCTAATTCCGACTTCACAAAATGTATGGTAGATGTAAGGAACACTTCAAGAACTTGCTAGTTTGTATGATAATCCTTAGTTTTTCTATTTTAGTAGGAAGCAAAAATTTGTAGCTCTATCCATAAAAGGGGAAAAATATATTGCAATAGGAAGTTATGTTTCCCAAGTCCTATTTCTTGAGTAACAACTTCTTCACTTTGGATTGAAAGGAGATAGTATATATATCATGTATGATAATACAAATGAAATTTTTATCATTAGGAATCCATTAGAACTTTCTTTCACCAAACATAGATATCAAACATCACTTCATTAGGGATCGTTTGTCAAAATAAGATGTCGATGTTTAAATGAAAACACTGGAGAGCTTAGAAGGTTAAGGTGTGTAGGTACTTGGTGTTCTATGTATGAGCTTTTTTATGTTTTTAAGTTAATTATTTTAATCTAATATTTGTTCATGTATGTTTGTGATTATATTTCCTTACGATATGAGCTTTTAGTTTTATGGAAGACCTATTCAATAAAGAAAAACACCTTTTTCATATATTGTGGTACATGATACATATATATATGCACAAACTTTAAAAAAAATCCTCTTTTTAGGGTGACAAATTATTTCCATTCATACTATATGAACCATCAATCGTATTGTATGATAACGCTTAGTTTGAATAATAATCAAAGAACAATTACTCTGTATGTACAAATTATTATCATCAATTGTACTGCACAAATACTTATTTAGTGTTGTATGATTTAACTTTATCAAAACCATATAGAGACACATTGGGATGAAAATGATAGATTATACTGAATGATTATGATTGTACTGTATGATTTTACCTTTGACTATATGATTTCTAACGAGATGATTTAGCCTCTCTACATCATACATGATGATAAATATTATATTGTATGATTAATGTGAGACTCGCTATAAGAAAGGGAAGTCTAGAGGGATAGGGAAACCTTCTCTTAAGCTTTCCTTACATAAAACACCAAGAACGTTATGAAAAGTAAGAAAATTAGGTTGTATAGTGAAAGTTTGATGTAGGATGTTAATCATAGGTGAACTACCCTAGGTGCACCAAGGGGGGGGGGGGGGGGGGGGGGGGGGGGGGGGGGGGGGGGGGGGGGGGGGAATTGGTAGATTTAAAAATATTACTATAAAACACAAACTTATGTTTTTAACTTTGGGATTTTTAATAACTTAGAAATAATAATAATTATCACAAAATGTGGAAGCAAAATTTTATAATGAGATTTTAATTATGATGATGATTGGTATATTAAATCAATATATCATTAGCCATATAATTTTTATCATACAATCTCCAGCAAAATAAAAATACAAAAATGTAAATTATATAGAAAAGTAAAAACTAGAAAGAACACACCATAAATTTTATAGTAGTTTGGTCAAATAATGATCTACATTTACTCCCTGAGTCCTCTCCTTCAAGTATTGCAATAAACTTTGGTCTCTCTCCTTTAGCCCCCACAATTAGACAGAGAAGCCCTTACAATCTTTCACCAACTCAGTGAGGCAGAGAACTTTAACCTCCTTTTTTCCATCCTGATTAAGTAGAAAACATTGGCCTCCTTTTCACCCTTCTAGTGAAAGCAGAGAACCTCGACCTCCTTTTAAAAGTTCAAGTAGGTTGTTAGACCTATTAGAACTGTCCCAAGCCTAATCAAGAGGGGAGGGGGGGGGGGGATTGGCAATTTAAAAATTCTCTTAAATTTTAGAAAATAGATTTAAGATATTTGACATAATGATAGATTTTCATAAAATATTTTCCAACCATAGTAATTTAAAGTGCAAAAAATAAAAAATACAGTAAAAAATAAAAGAATAGAAAAACACCAAATGTTATAATGATTCGGTCCAACTAGACATACGTTCACTCCCCAAAGACTCATTCTTTAGGTATTGGACTAAATCAAAGTGACTCTTATTTTACCCCCAAAGTAAGGCAGAGAAGCCCTTACAAAACCTCTCTTTCACCAACCCTGTGCGGCAAAGTCCCAACATCCTTTCTCACCCTCATGTTGATGGAAAAGTATCAACATTCTTTCTCACCCTCTTGGTGATGTTAGAGTACCAATGTCCATTATGAACTTTTTTGTGATAGCAGAGTACCAACATCCTTTATCACCCTCCTAGTGATGACAGAGTACCGACATCCTTTCTCACCCTCTTGGTGACGACAGAGTACCATGATCTTCTTTAAAAATATTCTCAGAAAAGCCTTCAAGGAAGTAGGGCAGAATTTTGAAGAATAAATAAGAGATTCTTACCTTTGAGTAACCTTGTGAATCCCCTCATAATTTTCTCTTAGAAGATCTCTCACTCTTCACTCCTAAATCACTCTCCCAAACACTCCTTATCCACTCTTAAGAGAAATTGGTAGCAAGATAATGAGTGTCAGTTTTTTGGACCTTTTTATATGAAAGACAAGAAAAATTATCCAAAAAACTAAAAATTACAACTAGAATGTACTCTGATCGTACAATATAATTAAGGATCGACTATACATTCAGTTCAAAAAGCCATGTACGATCCTATACAATCTCGATTTCATACTCTATCAGTCGTCTATATGAACTGACATCATAATGTATGAGCATTTCAAAACTGAAATAATTTTCTGGTATGATCTTATATAAACCTTATTTCGTGCACTATGAGTCATCTGTATGAACTCCACTTTATATAGTAGATATAATTTAAACAAATCATACTTTATTTGGTACCAACGTGGATAATCCCATTTCGTACACTGAGAGTCATCAGTACAAACTATGAAAGTGCTCTGATGACACTTGAAAGTTCGATAGGGATGCTAAGCCCTTATGAACTAGTCTCAAGGCTAACAAAGAGGTGGGGGGGGGGGGAATTGGTATTTTAAAAAATCTTTAAATCAAAATACAATCTTAAAATAAAAACTAACATTCACCACATAAATTAAAGTGAATAAATTAAATGCAGAAGCAGTAATTAAAAACATAGAAATTTATAGTAGTTTGCTTAACATGACTGACTACGTCCACTCCCTGAGGCGCCCTCCGAGTATTGCACTAAACTCAGTGTCTCTCCTTTTGCCCCCATATCAAGGCAAATAAGCCCTTATAAACCTCCTTTCCACAAACCCAGGTGAGGCAGAGAACTCAACTCCTTTTGCTTCCTCTATAAGCAGGCAGAGAACCTAACTACTTATTCTTCCTCCTAAAATAGGAAGAAAACTTTGATTAAATGCTAAAGTAGACCTCTCTAAAGCCTCCAAAGAACTAAGGATGATGACTGGAGAAAATGATGATGGATCCTTACTTGGAGTAACCTTTGTGAAACCCCTCACAAACTCCCCCTCATAAGATCCTCTCTCTCTCTCCCTTGCTCTCCCTCTTCTCTTGGCTCTCTCAAGTTAGAACAATAGCAAAAGATGCTCTCTTAGGTAGAACAAGAAGTCTTAAATAGAAGAGCTTCGAAATAGCTCTTAATTGCAATAAACCCATTTTATCATCCAGGAAGATATAAATATCATCCTATACGATCAATGTAAATTAAGCTCAATTAGCTAGGATGATTTGGGATGATCAAAAGATTTTTGTTTATATCATCCAGGATGATAGTATTTCATCCTATATGATTAGTACAAATCGTTAAATATTATCCAAACAATCACACTGAATGGATGTTTGGATGATGGAAAAATAGCTTGATCGTCCAAGCCGATCTCACGATAGTCCCGGATGATTAGTTCAAATATGTACAAATCATCCAGAGCATCTCCTTGAATAGAAGCTGGTCGATGTTTTATCATCCAAGAACAATTAAGGTTTTAAACTGATCATCCCGACCGATCCTACGATCGTCCAATATGATATGATCGAGCAATCAAACCTTAATTTCTTTTCTTAATTACCAGATTAATTTAGACATAATTATGTTGCATCATCTAGGATGATGTCCAAAAATAAAAGCTACTTAAATAGATCTGGCGACTGATTCTTTCTGATTTGAGCCTATCGTCTATGCTAACATAAATATTGTCCAAGATAATGCACTTAGTGACAACAACTTTAACCAGGATGCCCTAATTAGGGTTTTTATTTTTAATTGATCATCCAGGCTGATTTATGGATCATCTTAGATGATGTGAGCAAAAATAAAAAAACTTTAAAATAGTTAGAAAAATTCCTCCAAGTGTGTGTGTGCAAGATTACTTAGCATTAGGAACCACATCGTTTATAATAGACTCAAGAAAAGAAAAAGATTACAAACTGACTTAGACCTAATCTGCCCCTTTTTAATGATGACAAATAATTTAAACATCCAAAACTAAATAATATGAAAAACAACTTCAAACACTGCTCTCCCTTTTGACATCACAAAAAAAGAGGATAAAAAAAAACCTAAGAAGAAAAAAGAAGAAGAATGAAAGCAAAGTTTTTTTTTTTTTTTTTTTAAATTTTTTATCAAAACATGAATATGACCCAGTCTCCATGTGATTGATTTTAAAGACTTGTAAAACCAATTAGTTAACATCATCAAAATCCCTAGCTTAGTAAAATATCCGATCATATTAACTCTAGCTCGGACTTCTATTAGGGCAAAACCATATTTTGAAATCAAAAGACCTAACTTAGAAAATCCAATTGGATAAGAAAAAGAGATATGTTCAAGACTTGGTTTCAAAAAAATATCTTATAGAATAATGTATCAAAGTAATTTATCATAATCATGAAATTAAAAATCAAGCCTTTGAAACTCTCAAGTGAAACATGAATTCTTCTAAGTATTAAAAATTTGAAAGAGAAGAGAACTTATTTTTGGTGGGCTTATTTTATGCTTCTTGTCAATTGAATGGCACACTTTATGCATCTTTTAATTTTTGATACACTTTGTATATATTTTTCAATTTGGCGTCATTGTTCATCTTTTGTTTTGGCATCATTGAATTTTTTATTATTATTATTTTTGCAAGTTAGATCTCTTTTCAAAACTCTTAAATATTCTCAGTTGTGAGTATGTCTTCTAGATATTAGAGAAAACAAACTCTCTCTCTAATATAAGGAATAACAAACCACAAAACAGAATCAAAATTATATGAAAAATGCAATGATAGGATAACGAGAAATCTTGAAATAATTAAATAGTTTGAATATTATGAATATAAGATATATTACTATAGTAAGGTAGAAAAGATCTTAATCACAAAGTCCAGTTGTTGATTTGAGATAGACTTTTGTTTAGAAAAAAAATTATACCACTAAAAGAAGTTAGAGAAAAAAATATAATCAATAGTATTTTCTCCCTTTAATAGACTAAGAGATATAAATATTGACTACAAATTTTTTAAAATTAAAAAATATGGTATAAAATATCATTTCAACAGTGACCACAAAAGAAGAAAAATAAAAATAAAAGAAATAAAATAAAAAAAGAGAAATAAAAAACTAGTAAGCAAAGTGAAATAAAAAAAGGAAAATATAAAACAGAAGATTCAAAAATCAGTAAACAGCATGTTCATGTATTTATATCAATCACACCCAATCTGGTCCTTAAGGTGCTGAAAGTGTCAAAATCTAGTGGTTTAGTAAAGATGTCAGCCAATTGATTCTTAGTTGTTATGTGGTGTAACTTAATGTCTCCTTGGTCACATGGTCTCTAATAAAGTGATGCCTTATGTTAATGTATTTGGTCCTTGAATGTTGGATAAGATTCTTAAAGATGTAGATGGAACTAATGTTATTATAAAGGATTGAAATTATGCCTATAGGTAATCCTAAATCCAGAAATTATTGTTTCAACCAAAGGACTTGGGCCACACAACTTCCTAAGGTAATGTACTCAACTTCAGCATTGGAAAGTGCAATAAAATTTTGTTTTCTACTAGACCATGAGACTAAAGACTGTCTTATAAATTGGCACATTCCAGAAGTGCTCTTTTTATCCACCCTACATCCTATAAATTAGAATCAGAATATCCAATAATCTCAAAAGAAGTGCAGTGTTTAGGATATCAGATTCCTAAGTTTTTGTTCCCTAAAAGATATTTAAGAAATCTCTTAACTGCACTCAGGTGGGATTCTTTAGGATCAGCTTGAAATCTAGCACAAAGATAAATACTAAATATTATATTAGGTTGACTAGCAGTCAGGTAAAGTAAAGATTCAATCATCCCTCTATACTTCTTTTGATCAATAGATTCTCCACTTGAGTCCTTATCCAGTTGAATATTAGAAATCATGGGAGTATTTATTACTTTGGTTTTATCCATTTCATATTTCTTCACGATGTCCTTAATGTACTTTAATTGACTTATAAAGGTTCCATCATCCAATTGTCTTATGCTAAATCCAAAAAGTAGGACAACTCTCTCATCATACTCATCTCAAACTCCTTACTCATTATTTTAGAAAAATCATCACATAACATTTTATCAGAAGATCTAAAAAGAATTTCATTAACATAGATCTGAATAATGAGTAACTAATCTCCTACTTTTCTCAAAAAAAGGGTGGTGTCTACACTTCTCTTAATAAAATCCCTCTTCAGTAAAAATATGCTAAGCCTCTCATATAAAGCTCTTAGTGCCTATTTTAATCCATATAAGGCCTTTTTTAATTTGAAAACATGATTCGAAAATTAGGAACTCTCAAAACCTGGGAGTTTCTCTACAAACATATCCTCTTTTATTATCCATTTAAAAAAACACTCTTCACGTCCATTTGTTAAAGCTTAAATCCCTTATAACATGTAAAGGCTATTAGTACTCTAGTGGCTTCCAATCTAGTTACAGGGGCAAATGTCTCATCAAAATGAATCACTTCTATTTGGTTGTACCCCTTAGTTACCTATCTTGCCTTATTCCTAATCACCACACCAGAATCATTCATCTTATTCTTAAAGACCCATTTGGTTCCAATTACACTTTATCCCTTTAGTATTTATGCAAGCTCCCAAACATCATTCCTAATAAATTGATTTAATTCTTCTTACACAGCTAAGATCTAAAACTCATCAGATAAGGCTTGATTAATATTGGTGGGTTCAGTCATTGAGATAAAGGTAGAGTGGTTTACTTCCTTCCTAAGTCCATGCCTAGTCATAACACCTTTAGAAGGGTCTCATATATCAGTTCTTTAGGATGACTCAAAGAATATCTCCAATCCCTAGACAAAGTGTGTGTAGGATAAACCCTTTTATCTAGATTTGAATTTTCTACTCCTTGGGTACTCTCTCATAGTCCTTCAGTGATTTGGGATTCTACTATCTTCTTTAAATTTTTAACTATTTTAGAAATCTCTCTAACACCATCTTTATCCTCAATTTTATACTCCTTAGGATCATATTCATCAAACACTATATGAGTAGCCTCCTCCACCACCAATATCATGTTATTAAACACCCTAAAGGATTTCCCAACACTTGAATAACCTAAGAACACTCCATCATCAAATTTTGGGTCAAATTTTCCTAAGTGTGACTTCCAATTATTATGAATGAAAACCTTACAACCAAAGACATGGAGGTGGGAAATATTAGGTGTTCCACCCTTAAGGATCTCATAGGATGTCTTATCAAGTTTGACTCTAATATTGACCCCATTCAACACATAACAAGCTGTGTTTATTGCTTCAGCTCAAAAGTATTTTGGAAGTGAATACTAAGCAAGCATGACTCTAATGGCCTCAACTAGGGTCCTATTCTTCCTTCCAGCTATCCTGTTATGCTGAGGGGTCCTAGGAGCTGAGAAGTTGTGACTTATCCCTTATCCTAACAAGTCTCCAAATCTTATATATTTATACTCTCCCCCATGATCACTATGGATGGTAAAAATCTCATAACCTAACTTTTTCTGAATCCAAGTATAGAAGGATCTAAACTAATCAAAAGACTCACTCTTATGTGATAAAAATTTAATCCAAGTGAACCTCAGTAGTCATCAATAATTACAAATTCATAGACTTTTCTCCCTAAGCTGGCAGTGCTAATGGATCCAAATAAATACATGTGATGAACTTCTAAAGGTCTAGAGGTGCTAATGTCCTTAATGGAGTGGAAAAAGGATTGGACTTACTTCCCTAGTTGGCATGCATCACAAAGGTGATCTTTAGGGTTTTTCTGGGTCACTCTCCTAAGGGTTTTCATACTAGCTTGACATAATCTCCTATGTCACAACTAAGAATTATCAGTAATATTTTTTAAGCAAAATGAAGCAGCACATTCAATATTATTTAAGTCAAGCATTTAAACATTATTGATTCACTTTCGTATAAAATAATATTATTATTTAAGCTTATAATACAAGTATTTTCCAAGAATTTTATGATGAAGCCTTTATCACAAAGCTGACTGATATTGAGCAAGTTCTTTTTCAATCTATCTACAAGAAAAACAATTTCAATCAAAAGGTTCTTGAAATTTCTGATTATACCTAAGCCCACTACTTTTTTGGTGGTGTTATCTCCAAGAGTAACCTTACCTCTTGTCCTGGTTTCCTGCAAAATGAATTGATTGGCATCTTTTGGTACTATTTTTTAACTGTCTAGAAAGACTTTTGGTACTGCTTCTTGTCCTTCCTATATTTGGGTTTCTCCTCACCCTTTTATTTTCTTAAGTGATCCTTAAGTGTAGGACAATTAGCTTTAACATGTTCAGGCTTCCTACATTCAAAACAAATAACATCAAAAGAACTTTTATAATTTTTGTTATCCTTACATCTTTTCCACTTCTGATGATACTTATTGTTCTTCCTTCAAAAACATTTGAATTGCCTAGTGATGAAGGCAACATCATCGTTTTCAAACTCGGAAGAATTAGTGTCCGTATTATTGGCCTTTAGTGCCATAATTTCTTCTTCTATTTCTCACATGCATCAAGATTTTTTAGATTCACCTCTTGCTCATAAGCAATGAGTGATCCAAGTAAATTATCAAGAGAATAAGTATTTAAATCTTTATATTCAGTAATTATAGTAATCTTAGCGTTAAAAGAAGAAGACAAGCATCTCAAAATTTTATTGACTCTTTCATAATTAGTTAGCTTTCTTCCTAAAGCATGCAATGAGGTAAAATAAAACACATCCACTCCCCAGAGGCGCCCTCTGAATATTGCACTAAACTTAGTGTCTCTCTTTTTGCCCCCATAATAAGGTGAATAAGCCCTTACAAACCTCTTTTCCACTAACTCAGGAGAGGCAGAGAACCCAACTCCTTTTGCTTCCTCTAGAAGCAGACAAAAGATGCTTTCTTGGGTAGAACAAGAGGTCTTAAATAGAAGAGCTTCATAACAGATCTTAATTGTAACAAACTGACTTTATCATCCAAGATGATATAAATATCATCCTGTACGATTAGTACAAATTAAGCTCAATCAGTTAGGATGATTTGGGATGATCAAAAAGTTTTTATTCATATCGCCTAGGCTGATATTATATCATCCTATACAAATAGTATAAATTATTAAATATCATCAAGGTAATCATACTGAATGGATGTCTAGACGATGGAAAAATAGCTTTATCGTTCAAGCCGATCTCACGATCATCCCAGAAGATTAGTTCAAATCCATGCAAATTATCTAGAGCATCGCTCTGAATAGAAGCTGGCCAATGTTTGGTCGTCCATGAATAATTAAGATTTTTGAACTGATCATCCCGGCCGATCCTGCGATCATCTAGGACAATATGATCAAGCAATCAAACCTTAATTACTTTCCTTAATTACCAGATTAATTTAATCATAATTATATTGTATTATCCAGGATAATGTCCTGGATGAAGTCCAAAAATAAAAGCTACCTAAATAGATCTCGTTGCTGATTCTTTCTAAATTGAGCCTATCGTCTAAGCCAATACAAATATCATCCAGGACGATGCGCTTAATGATGGCTTCTTTAACCAGGATACCCTAATTAGGGTTTCTATTTTGAATTGATCATCCAGGCTAATTTATGGAGCATCCCAAATGATGTGAGCAAAAACAAAAACTTTAAAATAGTTAGAAAAATTCCCCCAAGTGTGTGTGTGCAAGGTTACTTAGCATCAGGAATCACATCATTTATAATAGACCAAGAAAAGGAAAAGATTACAAATTGACTTAAACCTAATTTATCCAATCTTGAGCTGGTTTAAATTGCAGTTTGATCTTGCGAACCTGAAATGTTAGTAGGCAAGACAGTCGTAAAGAAACATAAGTATTTGCTATCATCAAAATCATATTTCCTTAAATCAGATTTGCAACAAACTAATCTTCGTACAGTACAAACATATTAAAAATGATGAGAACATTTGGAATGAATTGGTATGCACATATTTTATACCTTGTGAGTAATCTATATAAAATATTATCATATAGTACGAACAGTAAAAAAAAGATGAGTTCATTTGGGATGAATTAGTACGTACCCATTTCGTACTCTATGAGTCGTCTGTATAAACATACATCGTACAATATGAATAGCACAAAAATCTTTACAACATAATTTGATTAACTTTAATTTGGAGGAACTACCATGATAAATTATTCAGTATGATTTGAAATCATACAGTACAATTAGTTTTAAAATTTAATTTATGACTCGCTCCCCCACTGTATGTGTGTATGATTACCAAATTATAATCACACTCTATTAGACTCAACAAAAAATAGAAAATTTATAGACTTCATTACATGAAACCTCTAATCTACTATGTCTTGAAGTCTTTGACAGTCTGAAGTGTGATTTTCTTAAAATGTTAGTAAACATAAACAACAAAAAGAAAATATACCCAATGTATGTTATAAGAAATAATAATCATAACAATAATATTTTGGTATCATAAAAAAATCACATTATATAAAACTAAATCTTGAAATCTAAGTTACAACAATCTCCTACTTTTGTATGATAGAAAAATAATTATTGTTCGAGTTAACACTAAAGGTCATTTTTCTCCAAAGCTCCCCCTTAATGAATACTTAATTAAAAATAAGGGATTTCAATTAAAATAAAACAACAACAACAGCAACAACATCAAGCCTGTTAAGATAGTTGCTATTTGCATGCTTTACATTTTTGCGACTTGTATAGTTTTGATGATTCCAAACATTATTGTTCAAATGTGTAGTTATCTCCGAACAATTTTAGAAGATTTGTATTTGCTCTTGTGTGTACTAACATTTCAAAAAAATCTAACTCTAGACTACGAAGACTTCAAATCTAAATTCAGCATGAGATACTTTGTGAACTTGAAGCTTGTATTTTTCTTTTAAATAAACTTGAAAGGGAGTGATTGTAATTGAGTGAATAAAAACATGCACACACACATAAGGAGATCATATAAAATTTATATTGATCGTACGGGACGATATCAGTTTGTACGGGACGATCAGACAGTTATCTCCTATAAAGATCACATGGAATGAATAGGAACTGGGCAGAAAAATTTTCCAAGTCCTATTCGTCATGGACGAATTTAAATATCGTCCAGGACGATCGGCTCTCTATAAGATTTTCATCAGGACGAAATTAAATATAGTCCAGGACGATCGGCTCTCTGTAAGATTTTTGTCAGGACAAAATTAAATATCGTCCAGAACGATCGGCTCTCTGTAAAATTTTCGTCCAGACAAAATTAAATATCGTCCAGGAAGATCGGCTCTCTGTAAGATTTTTGTCAGGACGAAATTAAATATCATCCCGGACGATCTGCTCTCTGTAAAAATTTTGTCCATACAAAATTAAATATCGTCCAGGACGATCTGGTCTCTGTAAAAATTTCGTTCAGACGAATCAATTTTTATCCAGATAATACAACTGACTTAGAACGGTTTTTCTGCAGTTTTTGGAACCGACCTTGTAATAACCGTTCGTACCGGACGAACTTTGTTCGTACCGGACGATCCGCTTGTACGAAAACATTTCGTACACATATACAAACATGTTCGTTTCAAGGCTTTTAAGTAATATCGTCCAGGACGATCCACGATCGTACGGGATGATCAACTGCGTACATAATTGAAAACTTGCAATTTTTGGACGATTTTTCTTGTCTTTTGTATATATAGTCCAAATTAGACAGCCACTCAATCTTTTTTTCATTTGATCCTGGTGCCTCTTGAGAGAATAGCCAAGGAGAGAGTGTAAGAGTGCATTCAAAGGAGGATTCCTACCACTGGAGGGTGAAGGCTTCACTTGGAGTTTAAAGGTAAGAATCTCTACTTGTGAATTGAGATTACTTCACACTTTTCTTTCTTCCTTCTAGATTTCTTGTGAGAAGATCTATCAAGGAGATCCGATTTGCTGCCGACACTTGCAGAGTGTGAACAGCCGAAGGGTTCGCTGCCGACACTTGGAGAGTGTGAACAGCCGAAGGGGTTCGCTGCCGACACTTGGAGAGTGTGAATAGCCGAAGGGTTCACTTCCGACACTTGGAGAGTGTGAACAGCCGAAGGGTTCTCTGCCCACACTAGGAGAGTGTGAAAGGACGGACGGTTCTCTGCCAACACTAGGGATTGTGTAAAAGGACGACGGTTCTCTGCCGCACCGGGTAGTGGTGAAAAGAGTATTTTGTAAAGGCTTCTCCGCCTTGCTGTGGGTGTAAAAGGAGAGTCACTATTCGTATTAGTGCAATACTCAGAGGGTGCCTCTGGGGAGTGGATGTAGGTCTGATTTAGACCGAACCACTATAAATCTGGTGTCATTTACTTTACTATTTTTACTTTTCTGTATTTTATTTTTAGTTTAAAAAAACTCTGTGGTTGAAAAACGTTTTCTATAAAAAACTTAATAAAAATTTTCATTTCGGTTCAACACACTTTCAAGAGGGTTTAATTTTTAAAATACCAATTCACCCCCCCTCTTGGTAGCCTTGGGACATTAACTTAGGTCTAACAACCTATTTACTAGACTCAACAAGTGGTATCGGAACATTGTTTCAAAATCATAAGTTTAAACTACTTTTTGATTAACGTAGATGGCTAAATTCGGAAATCAAAACACACCTGAAGGTTACTCTATAACTAGACTTCCACTGTTTGAAAATATACCTTTTGATTTTTGGAAAACACGCATGTCTACTTTCTTACAGTCACTTGATTATCGTATGGATCCTAGTCCAGGAAGGTTACACAAAACCAACTAGATTAGTTGATGGAGTTAGGGTAGAAATACCTTTTGCAGATTGGACTATAGAAGAACGTGACTTAGCACAACTAAATGCCAAATGTTTGAATAGCTTATTTTGTGCTTTAAAATCTGAAGACTACATGCGGGTTTCCACTTGCAAAAGTGGAAAGGACATATGGGATAGACTTTGTATAACTTATGAAGGGACTAATGAGGTTAAGCAATCAAGACTCAATATCTTGTTACATGACTATGAATTGTTTTGCATGAAACCAAATGAATCTATTTCTGACATGTACACGAGATTCACATAAATAGTCACTTATTTGCATGCACTTAGTAGGGAATTAACTAATGCTAAAATGGTTAATAAAATTCTTCGTTGTTTACCTACTGCTTATGATGCTAAAATTACTATAATTACAGAGTCTAAAGATCTAAATATTTATTCTATTGACAATCTTCTTGGTTCACTCATTGCTTATGAGCAAGGAGTAAGTCAAAGAAAGATTGATGCAGGTGAACCACGAAAGGAGAAGAATATTGCACTAAACGTGGAAGAGTCAGAGAGCGAAACACTCACAACCTAAGGATGAAGATGATATTGCATTGATGACTAGACAATTCAGAAGCTTTTTAAAGAGGAAGCAGAAGAGACGCCAACAATGGAATAGAGGTAAGTATAACATAAATGACAAGGTTTCTAATAAAGTGATTTGTTATGAATGCAAGAAACCAGGTCATATCAAGACTGAATGTCCAAAACTCAAAGCCACTCCTAGCAAGCAGAAGGTTGAGGAGAAACCAATTGTAAAGAAAGGCAAAAAAAAGTTTCAAAGAGCTTTCTGGGCGGACTTAGCTTCAGACTCATCTGAGACTAAAAAAGAAGAAGAAGTCACCAACCTTTGCTTGATGGCAGATAATGTTGATCAATCAGATCAAGAAGAGGTATGTGACTTAACATATGATAATTATTTGAAGTTTCTGAACACATGCATGATGCATATAGGAAAATGAAAAAGATGCATGCTAATGTAAGTTTTGAATTGGAAGAGCTTAAGAAGGAACATGAAATCCTTAGGAAAGATCATGCATTAATAGATAACAACCACATGAAACTTCTTGATGATTATGATGACTTGAATAAGAATTTTGAGAATTTAAAATCATCCTATGCTGATCTTGAAAAAGAATTTAAAAATTTTAAGGATGAATCTGAGAGCAAAAACATATCGAACCATTTATACAAATCGAATCTTAGAAGATATGAATTCATTTTATAAACTGACAATAAGAGCTCTTGTGGATAATAGGAAACCCCCAAAACTTGAAGATTTTACAAATCCTAAATACATGAAATCCCTTAGAAGACAATCAAATGGAAGAAAACTTAGGAATACTTTTCCTAATGTTAAATGCAATAATTGTGGATTTTTGGGACATTTATCTCACAACTGCACTTTGAAGATGAAAACTAATTTGGTGTGGAGATCTAAGATGCATAACCTAGACATATCATACATGCATCTGATTATAAATTGCTAAAAGGTGAACCTAAACTTGTTTGGGTTCCCAGGTCTAACATTTGATATTTTTGCAGGTTTGCTCTCACACAAGACCTCGTGAGAGCATATGGTACCTAGACAGCGGATGTTCAAAACACATGACTGGAGATACTACTCAATTCATAACGCTGGAAGCCAGGAGTGGAGGAAAAGGTTACACTTGGAGATAATACTACAAAGAAAGTAATTAGATCAGGTATGATTGGAAATTTAAAAAAAATTTTTCATAAATAATGTGTTATTAGTTGAAAGCTTAAAACATAATTTGTTAAGCATAAGTCAGCTATGTGATAAGAGCTATAATTTAAAATTTTTACCTACTAGCTGCATAATAAGCCTAAATAGGAAAAATGTTTTAAATGGAAAAAGGGTAAACAATATTTACATGCTAGATTTAAATTGTATTCAATCTCCTTCTGCTTTTTGTTTGAAAATGTTTCTGATGAATCATGGCTTTGGCATAGGAGACTTTGTCATTCTAGTATGAAAAACCATAGGAGAATTACCCAAAAGAACTTAGTTAGAGGTATACCAAAACTAGACTTTACTAAGGACCGCCTTTGTGATGCATGTCAATTAGGAAAACAAGTGAAGTCCTCTTTTAAGTCTAATAAGGATCTTAGAACTAGTAAACCATTGGAAATTCTTCACATGGATCTTTTTGGACCTGTAGGAACTGTAAGTCTAGGAGGGAAGGTATACAAATTTGTTATAGTAGATGATTTCTCAAGATTCACTTGGGTTAGATTTCTTTTTCATAAGAGTGAATCGTTTGAGGAATTCAGAAATTTTTTGACTTGGATTCAAAGGAAACTAGGGAGTGAAATAATTTCTATACAAAGTGATCATGGAGGAGAATTTGAAAATGAAAGATTTAAAAATTTCTGTAAAGAAAAATAGATTGATCACAATTTTTCTACACCTAGAACCGCTCAACAAAATGGGGTAGTTGAGAGGAAAAACAGAATATTAATAGAAGCCGCCCGAGCAATGTTAGCAGAATACTCACTTCCTATATATTTTTGGGCTGAGGCGGTTAGTACTGCATGCTATGTTTTGAATAGGGTGAATGTGAAGATCAAAATTTGAATAAAACATCCTATGAGTTACTAAAATAGAACACCTAATTTGACTCATTTGCATATTTTTGGTTGCAAGGTGTTCATTCATAATAATGGAAAAATCTGTCTTAGGAAAATTGATCCAAAATCAGATGAAGGAATTTTTGTTGGATATTCAAGTGTTGGAAAATCTTATAGGGTATTCAACAAAAGAACTTTGGTCATTGAAGAAACCACACATGTTGTATTTGATGAATCTGGATATTTGGAAGAGCCAAATATTGTTGAAGATGAGATTGAGAAAAACTCCCAAAAGATTGATAGAATAATTTTGGAAGAAAATGTGGAAGAGAATTTGAAAAGAGAAAACCCTTTGCCTAGAGATTTGAGATTTTCTAAAAACCACCCAAGGGAATTGATTATAGGTGAACCTGAGTGAGGGTGTTAGAACTAGGCGTGGATTAAACAAGGAAGTCAATCATTCAGCCTTTATTTCAACTATTGAACCCACTAACATTGATCAAGCACTTTCTGATGAATTTTGGATATTGGCCATGCAAGAAGAGTTGAATCAATTTGTAAGAAATGAAATTTGGGAATTAACTTCAAGGCCAAAAGATCAAAGTGTTGTTGGAACCAAGTGGTGTTCAAAAAATAAATGAATAACTCAGGAGTAATCATTAGAATAAGGCTAGATTAGTTGCTAAGGGGTATAATCAAATTGAAGGAATTGATTTTAAGGAGACTTTTTCCTTGTAGTTAGACTTGAAGCAATTAGGGTTTTACTTGCCTTTGCCTGTTTTAAAGGTTTTAAATTATTTCAAATGGATGTCAAGAGTGCCTTTTTAAATGGGGTAATTGAGGAAGATGTTTTGTAGAACAACCTCCAGGTTTTAAAAATTCTAAATATTCAAATCATATTTTCAAGTTAAAAAAGCATTATATGGATTAAAATAGGCACCTTGGGCTTGGTATGAGAGGTTGAGCACCTTCCTACTTGAAAGATCTTTTGAAAAAGGAAGTGTGGATACAACTCTCTTTTTAAAGAAATTTGGAAAGGATATACTCATTGTTCAAATTTATGTGGATGATATCATTTTTGGATCTTCAAATAAAAATCTTTGTGATGATTTTTCTAAAACAATGAGTAGTGAATTTGAAATGAGTCTAATGAGAGATTTAAATTACTTTCTAGGCTTTAGCATTAAGCAACTTGAGGAAGGAACATTTCTTAGTCAAACTAAATATATTAAGGACATCCTCAAAAAATATGAAATGGACAATGCTAAACCTGTTAGTACACCAATGAGTTCCTCAGTTCAGTTGGATAAGGACCTTAAGGGAAAATCTATTGATCAAAAGAAATTTAGAGGGATAATTGGATCTTTACTTTACTTGACAGCTAGCCGACCATATTATGTTCAGTGTTTGCTTATGTGCTAGATTTCAATCAGATCCAAAAGAATCACATTGACAGCAGTGAAAAGAATTTAAGATACTTACTAGGAACTCATAACTTAGGAATTTGGTATCCTAAGTTTAGCTCTTCATTTGAAATTATTGGTTACTCAGATTCTGACTTTGCAGGCTGTAGAGTGGATAGGAAAAGCACTTCTGGAACATGTCAATTCATTAGTTTCAAGGTCTAGTAGAAAACAAAATTCAGTGGCCCCATCTACTATAGAAGTAGAATACATTGCATTAGGAAGTGTGTGGCACAAGTACTTTGGTTAAATAACATTGATTGATTTAGGATTAACTATAGGCACTATTCCAATTTATTGTGATAATACTAGTGCTATTTGCATTTCCCAAATCCTATTCAACATTTTAGAACCAAACACATTGACATAAGACATCATTTCATAAGGGATCATGTATCCAAGGGAGAAATTGAACTTACTCATATTTCAACTGAAAATCAACTTGCAGACATTTTTATAAAACCTTTAGCCTTTGATACTTTTAGTACATTAAGAACAAGGCTTGGTGTGATTGATTTAAATGCTTAAATAAAAATGTTTTTGCAAAATTGATATTTATGTTTTAGTAGTTTATGTTTTTATGATTTTTGTTTTTGTGATTTTATTTTTATTGTTTTGAGTGATTTATTTTTTAGAGTCTGTGCTTTTGTCATAGTGTAGTGTGATTATATGTTTTGTTTTAATAAAAATTCAAAAATCCAAAAAATATGGAAATCGTCTGGGATGAAATTTTTCGTATGGGATGATGTGTGTAAAATTCAATTTGCGTGATATGAAACATCTTGAGAACAGTTTTTAATGTAGTTCGTCTGTACAATCTGATGATCGTCCAGGACGAAATATTTTTTTTCAAACGTCAGGATGATTGAATGCAGCAGTTGAGTGGATAAGGCAGTTTTAAATGTGAAGTTCGTCCGTACGAAATTTTTTCGTCTGTACGATCGGTCAAGTCAAAAGTCTGTACGAAAGGACGCATCGTAAATTAAGTTGATTACGAAAAGCCGTTACATTTTGACGAATTTGATCGTCTGTACAAAATTTTTTCGTCCAGACAAACGATAATTTCGTCCAGGACGAACGTATCGTTTTCTTTAAAAAGGAAGGCTTTCTACAAAACAATCATATCTCCAAACTTCACTTTCAATCCCTTTCAACTTCAAATCGACAATGGCCTCCTCAAGCAAAAGATAAAAGGTATTAGCGAAGGAACCCAATAGGAATTCCTCTGAAAACTTCCATTCAAAAAGCAAATGAGGAATCCCTTTTTCTCTGCGTCCTTTTCCTTTCTAATCTCACCCTTCTCTCCCTTCTCAAGTTTTCTGATCTCTTTGGTAATGCATTTTTCATTCTTCTCTTTGTTTTACCTTTTTTTCTTCTTTGTTTTTTGTATTGTGTTTGTTTGTGTAATTTTGTTTTTTTAAAAAGTTTTTCTGTTATTGTTTTATTGTGTATTTGAAATGTTTGTAATCTTTTCACATGTATAATATTTTGTATGATATTATGATTTAAATTTGATTTTTTTGATATGTGTTTAATTTTTGATTTCAATTTAAATTTTTTATTCTTAATAGTGATTAATTTTTAATTAAATTTCATTTATTTCTAAATTTAAGTATATATTAAATTTTATTTTAGATACTTGTTAATTATATTAGAATATTTTTATTCTAAATATTACATTTTTACCATTACATATATTTATTTATGTTTATGTGTCTTATTTTAGTATTTCTGTATTTTTTATTGTAATTTCTTTGCTCAAAGATTATTACTATGCAAAAATTTAAAATGTATTAGATTATTTTCAATTCTGAAAAATTGTTTGTCACATCTTGAAAAATTGTATGCAAGACTTCGCAAAAATCAAAAGTGCAATGTTCGCGCAGGAATGCCAAATGCGCATACTAGGCATGCAATGTATTTGCAAAAAAATGCCAAATGTGCAAAAAAGATGCAATGTACATGTTGGTAGATTCTCATCTTTTCAGAGTATCATTTCATTCTCTTAATTCAAATTCTAATTTCAGCTTATTCATGTCTCCACTTTGATACTTTGAAATATATATGTATTTTTTATTCATGTCTTGTTTGATTTTCTTTATCAAATGTCTAAATTGAAATGTCTTTTAAGTCTCTCATTTACAATTTATCACTTCTTTTTTCAACAATTTCTATGATACCCTCATGTTCTTATTTAATGTAATTGCATCTTACCTTATGTCTTCTCATTTCTTTTTTTTAATTGTTTCATTTATTTCTATGAAACTTCTTGTTCTTATTTTCATCTAAGTTGTTTCAAGAGGGAGAATTATTGTGTTGTATGCTTTTTTTATTTATATTTTATGTCTGTTGAACTCTTTTTTAATTTTTTGTTTTTGTTAAAAATTTTTTTTTGAAAAAAAAATTATGTTCTTTGTTTCAATACCTCATATTTTTCATGTATTCATCAATTCAGAGATCATATTTTTTGTTAATTTTGTATTTTATATTGATTTTGACCATTATTTTTCCTTCAATGTGCTGGGTTATATTTTTATTATAACACTAGTTTGCATGATTTACATAGTTTTTGCAGTGAACTTTTGCATTATTTTCAGTATTGTTTATGTGTTTTTCCATAACAATTTGAAATGTGTTTGTATTTGACTTGTTTGTACTAACATTAGTTTTGTCTATTCCAGAACTCGAGACTTCAAATCAGATTACGAAGACTTTGTCTAATCTTTAAATACTTGTATGATTTTTTTTGTATTCTTCTTGTGTAATAACTTGAAGATAATCTGTGATTCAAAACTTAGTGAATGCAATGTACATATTCATAAGGAGATATTAATTGTATTTTTTATAACTTGATCGGGACGATATCAGTCGTACGTACGGACGATAACTATCGTCACCTTCAGTACGGATCTATATCAGTTTTCTCATAAAACGGAAAAAGTTTTCTATAGGTGTCATATTACTCAGGACGAAAAAATATCGTCCAGGACAGATCGGCTCTCTGTAAATTTTTGTCAGGAGGAAAAATTAAATATCGTCCAGGATGATCTCTCTATATAAACTTTTCGTCTTCACAACAAATTTAAATCTCTCTCTTAGATCGCTCTCAAAATTATTTATCGTCAGGATGATCTAGTCTCTTGTAAAATTTTGACCAGGAATCAATTTTCGTAAACATTACACACAGACTGAATCATTGCTTAGAATGTTGTTTTTTCTTCTCATTTTTTGTTCCACCGACCTTTTAAAACTGTTCGTTTTGGATGAACTTTTCTTCGTACTGTACTTCTCCGCTTGAATAAAACTTTTCGTATACACACACTGTCGTTTTAAGGCTTTTGAGTAATTATCCTTCTAGGATGATCCTGGAGTCACAACGATCAACTGCGTAGTTTTAAAAACTTTCAGTTTTTGATGTCAACTGTTTTCTTGTCTTTTGTATATATAGTCCAATTAGACTACCACTTCTCTTTTTGTGTCATTTATATCTGTGCCTCTTGAGAGAATAGCCAACGAGAGAGTGTATGAGAGATTCAATGGAGAGTGATTCCTCCATTGCGAGAGTGTTCCTGTACTAGTTTTAGAGGGTGAATGATCTCTACTTTGAGAGTTACTTCACTTTTCTTTCTTACTCTTCTAGATTTCTTGTGAGTTCTTTCTGTATTTCTTGTGAGAATTTGCTCACGATCCAGTTTGCTCCAGCCGACACTTGGAGAGTGTGAACAGCCACCTTCTCGCCGACACTTGGAGAAGTGTTGAACAACCGACACGGTGTGTGCGTGTGAACAGCCGAAGGGTTTGCTGCCGACACTTGGAGAGTGTGAACAGCCGAAGGGTTCTCTGCCCACACTAGGATGAGAAGGACGGACGATTCTCTGCCAATACTAGGGATTGTGAAACGGACGACGTCTTCTCTGTCGCACCGGGTAGTGGAAAAGATTGTTTGTATGTGTAAAGTTTTCTCTGCCTTGCTGTGGGTGCAAAGGAGAGTCACTATTGGTATTAGTGCAATACTCAGAGGGTGCCTCTGGGGATGTGGTGTGGTTCTGACCGAACACACTATAAATCTGGTGTCATTTTACTTTACTGTTTTACTTTTCTATGCTTATTTTATTTTTTAATTAAAAAAACTCTTTGGTAAAAATTTTTTCTATAAAAAAATAAAATATTTTCATTTTCGGTCATTCAACACACTTTCAAGAGAGTTTTTTAATTTTTAAAATACCAATTCACCCCTCCTCTTGGTAACCTTGGAACATTAACTTAGGTCTAACAACCTATTTACTAGACAAACAAAGCCTTTATCCCACGTGGGGGCTATATGCTTCTTTTCTCCATTGTTCTCCAATTCACATAGTGAAATTATCATTAAATCTATTCCTCATATCACTTTATTATTTCTAACAAGTCTTTTTAGGTCTACCCCTAACTTTTCTTAAACATATTCAAAACTAATACTCTCCACCTCCCCTGGGTCCGTCCAGAAGGTCACCTTTTATGTGACTACAACCATCTAACTCTCACTAATCTTATCTTCTACTGGAGCTACTCTAACCTTGTCATGTCATTATGTATCTCTTACCTCAAATTTTAAAGCCACTAATCCACCTGAGCATCCTCATCTCTGCCACACTTACTTAGTAGATTTGCTTCCCTTTTAATGACCAACATTCAGTACTATAAAACATTATAGCCTCACTACCATCTTAAATTTTCCCTTAAGTTTGAGGGGTACATTTCTATCACATAACAAGCCCGATGCATTCCTCCACTTCAACCACATCCAACTGAATTCTGCTGAATATCCTCATCTATTTCACCATCACTCGAACAATAGATCCAGATATATAAACCCTGTACTCTTATTAATGACTTCGCGCCAAAGTCACAATCCCCTCACTTTGTTTATTACTACAAAAACTTACTCCATATATTCATTTTAGATCACTCAAGCAAACCTTTAGACTCTAAGGTTGACCTCCATAATCAAATTAACCTTCTCTCCCTCTCTAGTCCTTGCACAACAGAATATCATCAGCCAAAAGCATACCCTAGGTACATCCTTTTGCAAATGTCTAGTGAGAACATCCCTAAAGACTACTCTGGCTTAAGGCTGATCCTTGATGTAACCAATCCTTGATGTAACCCAACCGAAATAGGGATACTACTTGGTCAATCCACCTTGTGTTTGAACACAAGTAATAGCTCTTGCATACATATCTTTAATGATTTGAATATAAGCTTATATTGACTCCTTTCTTTTCAAGAACTCTCCATAGCACTTCTCTTGGAACTTTATCATATGTTTTTTTTTAATAAATATATAATATGTAAATCCTCCTTATTTTATCTATATTTCTCCATCAAATCTCTTAATAAATATATGGCTTCCATAGTTGACCTACCCGTTATGAATCCAAATTGAACAAATAAAAAATAAACAATTAAAAAACAACACAACAACAAAACAACAATACAACATTACCCATAAAACACATGCACAGTAGTACACAATCAAAGTCATAGAAAAATAACACGATTAAATTGCAAAACAAATAAAACAAATAATAATAATCCTAATGACAATCCTAAAAGTACAGCGCTCTCTGAAAGGAAAGTTTCTGATGAAAATTGAAAGGAAATGATGAAGAATGAAAAAAGATTAACAAATTAACAATAATACATAACGAATTACCCAAATGAGAAAAGGAAAAGTCTATATATTTAAATCAAAGAACAATTAATATCAAGTCAATTTCAGGACATTCTGGACATTGGAAAAAATAATTATTACAAAAATGTTGAAATAAAGATTAAATAGTTAATAATTAGTGGATGATATGTGTGATTAAGTGGATTTTGTAAGAAATAGAAAGATAAAGGAAAGAATTGTATGGAACTTTCAATTGACGACATTGCGCATCGTTTTTATTTTTGGCACACTTTGAGCATTTTTTCAATTTGGGCTAATTTTATGCCTATTTATATTTTGGCAAACATTACGGATCTTTTTATACTTGTGGCATATTTTATGCATCGTTTCAAGCTTAGCACACTTTGTGCATCTCTTTACTTTTCAGTCTTTCCAATATCAATAAATATTAAAATAAATTCTTATTATTAAAAAAAATTAAATACATTGAAATAAAAATAAAACAAAAATAAGATATTTCTTTTGCAATAATTATAGCTAAATAATATTTGTATATAAGAATATGAAGATGATTTTTAGTCTTCATCTAACCATAATTTAATTTAAAATTTTGAGAAATTAAATTTATAAGAAAATCAATTTGTAGAGGAAAGCATTTTAAGTTTTTATTCTAGAGATCAACTACATTTGATTAGTCTATAAAAATTTAAAACAATTCAAGAAGAATAACATAGACAGAAGACAAATATCATTTCATTAAACATGAAATAAATACATCCAATACATGATAGTAGAAAAAGAAAATAACATTACTAAGTCATCACATGATTACAATAAAGCAAACAACTCAAACATCAAGTACAACAGAAAAATAATAACTAAATAACTGAAAGACCCTGATCTGAAGGTGGCTGAGGGGTGAGCATAATAAAGTAGCTATTTGATGGTAGCTACTTGAGTGTTAACCAAGTCAAACTATCCTAAGATCCACCCCATGTCTTCATTATACCTTGTATCCTGTTGGTTTAAGTGAGTCTTAATTTGATAAAATCATTAATCAAAATGAGATTCAAGTCTATCAAATCTCTGGAGCATTTCATGATAGAAATGCTAATTAGGTGTAGGAGCAGGTGATCCTTCTTCATCAGATTCTTCTCCCTCAATTCCTTGGTTTAAGTTAAAAAGTTAACAAAAAGAAGCATGGTAAAATAGATAGGAAGCTGAGTAGGTGGATCAAGATGAATCAAGATGTATTTTATTTATAGAATATAGGCCACCAAATGTCCTAAAGCCATATTTTTCTTTCTCCTATTATGAGGAATTTCAATGTCAAAAAGCTTATAGATATAGTCATAATCAATTGGGCTTCATTTATAGGAGTGTTTGTCATGATGAGGTTTGTGACTATAAATAATAAAGGAGTTAGATTTATACGAGCACCAGCTTTAGGTATAATATAAGTCCTTAATACATAATAGATTATCCTTACATTTTGGTTTAGGGTATGCACACTAGTAGATAATTGACTAAAGAAACACTTCTAAGAGTTTAATTAATTTTACACTAGTCAAATTAGATCTAGAGGTCATTGTTTGTGCTATGACACCTTTGGTTCTAAGAGGTATGAAGGTGTCTAAATCTTCCTTTGTAATTTCTATTTGATGTTTAAAAACAAATGAAGACATCCTAGTATGATTTTTATTCATTCTCATTTTTTAAAGGAAAAAATGGAACGTGTAATGATGATAAGCATACATTAGAGTGTGAATGAAAGAGAATTGAGTTGAATAAAAAAGAGGCATAACTGGAACGTTAATGTCTCTTTGGATTAGGACACGAGATGGAGTTATCTTAGCCCCAAGGAAATGACCGTAGGCTTCTTCATTATCTTTGAGGGAAAGTTCTCGTCAAGTTTACCAAAATGAGAGAAAGAGGCCTTAGATGTTTATAGGCGCTTGCTGCTGCTAGCCATTTCTAAAGTTAGGTCACGAGATGGTTTGAGATTGAAGAAGATTGTGATGAAAAAACCATCGAATACCTTCCAATTTAAAGAAAATGACACTATCGTATAATATGAAAATTTGTTCATATGTATGATTGTGAGATCTTATGGGACAAAAGTAATTTCATACAAATTAATGAAAATTGTTAAAAATGAAATGACTTTTTATAAACTGCCATCCCAGATGAGTCATTTTGTATAACTTTTTGACCAGTAAAATCATTCAGATGAACACCTATTTACTCGAGATGATCAAAATAATAAAGATCGTATATGGCAGTTAGGTTCATCCACATATAAAACTAAAAAATGGAATCAAACAGACGAAATGGGATTTCGTATGAATGATCTTTAAAAAATAACTAACATTAAAAAACATCCCCATTCTCACAAAAAAAAATTAATAGATTGTACAATATGTAGAAGCATTCACACTATGATAGGCTTACAAAAATCTCATTTCATCTGTTCAACTCAGGAAAAATATCATGTACAAACTATAAAATTTGTTCAAAATGAAAGTGGTTCATATAGTACGAATAAGAAATTAACTAAAGACATGATAAAAAACTCTTTTAAAAAATAAATCACTCAAGATCCATTACATGCAATAATGAAAAAAATAATAATAATACTAACGCAAAACAAACACAAACTAGAGGAAAAAAAATCAACCATTAACAAAAACAAACAAAGAAACAAACAAAACACATCAACATATATGAAATATATTACAAATTCAATTTGTAGAATTACAATTTTAAGCAAGAATAATTAAAATCACACCTAATATGGTCTTAAGGTGCTAAATGTTTTAAAAGTCATTGGTTTTATAAAAATACCTCCAAGTTGATTCTTAGTAGCGATATTGTGTAATTCAATTTCCCTTTAGTCACATGATCTCTAATGAAATGAAGCGTTAAATCTATATGTTGGTTCTAGAATGTTGAATATGATTCTTTGAAATGCATATGACACTTGTATTATGATATAAAAATTGGAATAGTGTCAACAGAATATCCTAAATCAATAAGTTGTTACCTGTGACACACAACTACCAGTTATACTTTAGTAGTAAAAAGGGCTATTGAATTTTATTTTCTACTAGACCAATAAACTAAAGAGTTCCATATGAATTAATAATTTTTAGAAGTACTTTTTTGGTCAACCCTACATCTTTCAAAATCTAAATAAGAATATCTAATGATTTCAAAAGATGAGTTGTGCTAGGATACTTAATCCCTAAGTTATGAGTTCCTAAAAGATATATCAAAACTCTTTTAACAACAGTTAAATGTGATTCCTTTGGGTCAGCTTAAAATCTAGTACACAAATAAAACTAACTGGTCTGCTAGCAATTAAGTAAAGTAACAATCCAATTATTCCTTTAATTTTTTGTTTATTAATAGATTTTCCCTTAAAGTCCTTATCAAAATTCACTGAGGAACTCATTGGTGTACTCACTGGTTTAGCATTATCCATTTCATATTTCTTGAGGATGCCGTTAATGTACTTGGACTAGCTAAAAAATGTTCCACCCACTTTCTATTTTATGCAAAACTAAAATAAGAAAGTAACTTAAGTCTCCCATCAAACTCATTTCAAATTCACTACTCATTTTTAAAACATCATCACAAATATTTTTATTGGTGGATCCAAATAAGATATCATCAACATATATTTGAACTATGAGTATTCCATATTATACCCTTTTAAGAAGAGAGTGTTGTACATACTTCTTTAACAAATGATCTTTCTAGAAGAAAAGTGCTTAGCGTCTCTTACCAAGCCCTAGGTGCCTATTTTAGTCCATAAAATGCATTTTTCAATTTAAACACATAATTAGGGAATTTTGAATTTTTAAAACCTATAGGTTGCTCAACATAAACATCCTCTATATAACCCCATTAAGAAAGACACTCTTAACATCCATTTGAAATAATTTACAATCTTTAAAATAGGCAAATGCTAATAATACCCTTTTCTCTTCAAGTCTGGATACAGTGGCAAAATTTTCTTCAAAATCAATTCCTTCTATTTGATTATACCCCTTGGCCACCAATAATTCCTTATTTCTAACCACAACACCAGAATCATTCATTTTATTTTTGAACACCCACTTAGTTCAATAACACTTTGATCTTTAGGCCTTTCAATCATTTCTCAAACATCGTTTCTAACAAATTGATTCAATTCTTTATGCATGGTCAAAATCTAAAATTTATTAGAAAGTGCTTTATTTATATTAGTGGGCACAATCATTAATATAAAAGCTGAGTGGTGTCTTTGTTAATTTCATGCCTAATTCTAACACCTTCACTTGATTCACCTAAAATATTTCTTTATGGTGACTCATGGAAAATTTACATTCTCTAGGCAATATATTTTTTGTTCTAACATTCTCTTTAAGATTATTTTTTCTAATTCATTGGGAGATCTCTTCAATATATTCTTCCTTCAACCCTGGCTCTTTAGAAATATCAGATTCATCAAAAATTACACGTGTGGTCTCGTCAACTGCCAAAGTCCTCTTGTTAAAAACCCTATAGGATTTCCAACCCTTGAATATCCTAGAAAATTCCTTCATCATATTTAAGATTAAATTTTCCTAAAGGAGTTTTACCGTTATTATGAATGAAACCTTACATCCAAAGACATATAAATGTGAAAGATTAGGTGTTCTACCCTTATGAAGTTTATAGGGTGTTTTATTCATATTGGTTCTAATGTTCAACCTATTCAAAACATAACAAGCTGTACTAAACACTTTAACTCCAAAATATTTTAAGTGAATATTCAGCCAACATTACTCTAGTGGCTTCTATTAAAGTTCTGTTCTTTCTTTGAATAACCATATTCTGCTGAGGGGTTCTCGGTGTTGTAAAGTTGTGACCAATTCCTTGATCTTTAAAAAAACCTTCAAATTTTTCATTTTTAAACTCTCCTCAATGATCACTTTGAATTGTTAGAATTTCACACTTTAACTTCCTTTGAATCCAAGTAGAAAAATTTCTAAATTCATCAAATGATTTACTCTTATGTGATAAGAATTTAACCTAAGTGAATCATGAATAATCATAAATGATTATATACCCAAAATTTTTCCTCCTAAACTTATAATACTAATCCATCCAAAAAGATCCATGTGTATGACTTCTAGTGGTTTGTTAGTTCTAAGATCTTTAATTGAATGAAAGGAGGACTTCTCTTACTTTCTTCTTTGACAGCATCGCACAAGTGATCCTTAGTGAAGTCTAATTTGGGTATCTCTATAAAAAACTCGTTTTAGGTATTCTTTCTAAGATTTTTCATGCTTGCATGACAAAGTCTTCTTTGACATAACCAAGATTCATCAGTGATTGTTTTGAGATAATAAGTACTATAATATTTAATAAAGTTTAAATCTAGCATGTATACATTATTTGCCCTATTTCAATACAACACATCAATTCCATTTTGGCTTATAATGCAGCTTGTAAGAAAAAAATTAACACTATAACCCTTATCACAAAACTGACTAATACTTAACAGATTATATTTTAAGCCTTCAACTACTAATACATTCTCAATAAAGAAATTATTTTTGTTGCGACATGTACCTACCACTTTCTTAGTAGTATTATCTCCAAGTATCACTTTTCCTCCATTCTTGGCTTCCAACGATATGAATTGAGTTATATCTCTAGTCATATACTTTAAACATCCAATGTCCATGTACCAAATGCTATGATGAGGACTTGAATGAGAGCGTTTCTACAAAATTATCAAATGTTAGACTTGGGAACCCAAATGAATTTGGGTTCTCCTCTTGGTAATGATAATCTAGATGCATGTTTGATATGCTGTGATTTATGCATCTTAGGTCTCCACACTAGATGTGTTCTACTATGAATTTGATAATCTAATTCTGTAATGTATTTCAAACCTGAAATTTTTTGTGGTAATTAATGGCAGAAGAACTAAGTGGATTAATGGTCAATGTGGATTCAGGCAGGGGTGTCCGCTGTCGCCAAGCTTGTTCATTTTATGCTCGGATCTTCTTTCTAAAGCTCTTAATGAACATAAGGTGCAATTGGGAATGAGACTAGAGTCGAATATATAGAAGATCACACATTTAATATTTACAGACGATGTCCTAGTAACTGCTGAAGCTTATAACAAAAATGTAAGAATGCAGAAGAAAATTTTCAAGTGTTACTGCAGCTGGATGGGCCCGACGATCTACTCTTAGAAACCCATGGTTCTTTATGACAAGGTAGTCTCCAAAAAGAGAAGAAGCAAGCTGAATAAAATTATGGGGTATAAAGAAGTCAAAGAATTATTCTATTTGGGTATTAAATTAGCTCTAAAAAGAATGAAAGCTGAAGACTACAACAACATCATTGAGAAAGCAATGCGTAGACTTAATTCTTGGGGAGCTAGGTGGCTTTCTCTAGCTGGAAGAATTCTTCTCATCAGAATGGCCTATTCGAGCATGATTAATTATCAGGTAGCACACTCCCTTAAGCCTAAAAGCATTCTAATGAAAGTTGACAAAATCTGTAGGAATTTCTTGTGGCACAAAGTCAAAGGCAAAAAGGTTTGGATTATATTGCATGGGAAACTCTATGCTTACCCACCAGCTTAGGGGGTTTTGGCATCCATGGAGCTGCGGAGAGACATGGTCCTTTATGATCGAGAATGGCGTAGATGTTTTTACAAAACAAGAATTCTCTACTACATACAATTCTTTTCAAAAAATTTGGAGCCAAAATTTGGGAGGAAGGCGTGAAGCGAGGAGCGTCTATTGCTTGGAAAATCATTAAAGAGGGTATTGATTATCTGAAACCTGTTATTAAATGACAGGTTAATAATGGTCATAGTATCAATATCAATGCTGACAATTGGATATTAGATAGAAGCCTCAACAGATGGCTGGCTACGTGTAATACGATGGACATTGATGACAAGAAGGTTTCATTTCTTATGGATGAAGATGGTAACTGGAGTTCAGGAAAAATTTCTGAATTCTTTTCAGGAGATATGGTAAAGCTTATACAACAAGTGGAAAAGGAGACGAATAATATATAAGACAGAATTGCGCTTATTCATACCAACACAGGGAAGACTGTATCAGCATTATGTGCTGAAGCTAATAGCTGTCAAAATGATAGTAAATATAACAAGTACAAGTGACTGAAGAAGTTAAAATTGGACCAGAAAGTTTACCTTTTCTGGTGGAGAGCGTTGAACAGTTCTTTACCAATGAAGGAGTGGTTATGTTATAGAAGATTGGCTAATACCATGGATTGTCCGAGAGGAGGTCATGAGATTGAAGACACATAGCACATTATCATCAAGTGTAGCAAGCTTAAGGTCTTATTACAAAAACTGAGAAGCAGTGGTTTCAATGTCCCTTCATTTCTAAATCTAGATGAGTGTATTTTGGCAATAAAATAGAGAGCTGATAAGGGACTTGTTAAAATCTAAGCTTTGACAGTTTACTACAGTTGGAGATCAAGGAATATGGTCAAGCATGGTAATTCTGAAATTCCTATTGCTTACGCTGTTGCAGAAATTATTTCCCATGTTTCTCACCTTCAGTCAAATCCAATTGAAAAGAACTGGAACACCAACCAGCCGATGCTGTCCAATTCTTGGTGTCCCCCTCCTCACGGTTGGATTAAACTAAATGTTGATGCAGCTCTATCGGTTAATAACTTGGCGGGTATAGCAGGTGTTCTAAGAGATTGCAAAGGTAGATTGTTATGTGCTTATGGTAGAAAGTTTATTCATTGGGACATTGGATATTTGGAACTCAAAGCTATTCTTTCATTTGGAAATTACATTCAAAATTGGTTTTGTGAATACAATGGAATAATCATTGAAGGAGACAATGTGAATATCATGAAGTTGCTCCAAGATACAATCAACATGAAGGCAAACAAAGGTACCAAGCCGGACCTCTCTTTTTTACAAGTTTTCAACAATGTAGTTTTCCTTTTTGCTCATAGAAATTTTAATAAGACGGCTGATTTTGTGCCAAGTTTGCTTTATTAGGGAATTTCTTTTAGGATTCTTTTTTAGAAACAGACCTTCCTACAAGTTTTGTTGACTTGGTTAGGAAGGATTGCCCTTTGTAAGTTCTTTCTTTCCTTCTTTAATGCATAATGCATCTTCTATTAAAAAAAAAAAAAAAAAAAAAAAAAAAAAACTAGATGTGTTCTACTATGAATTATATAAGTGTGAGAGATATGTCTTATCATTCTACATGAAAAATATTTAACACTATGAAAAGGATTTACCAATCTATGTAAATTATAATATCTTTTCCTAGATTTTGAAATTGTACGCTTCTGATCAGGATTGGAAAATTATTCAATTATAGGTGGTGTCTTGTTTTCCATAAAATCATTCTGTTTTTCTTTCTAAAATAGCATTTTTAAGTTTTAACTCATGTTCTGTTTGATTTACTTTAAATATAAACACCTTGCATTCATTCTCAAGATCAATATAAAAAGTTTTCAATAAATCATATTCTTATTCAAATCATCAAATTCATCGAAAAATGTTATGTGGTTGCTATCTATAGATGTTTGATCACTCCTAAGGATTTCATGCTCTTTTCATAAATTTAAATATTTTATGTTCAGTTTAGCATGCAATTTTTTGAGTTTCTTATATGCAATATGTATTTTCTTCGAAACTTTAAATAACTCATCATAGGATAAAAATACCTCCTCTTGATCCGACTAATCAAGTTTGTGACTTAGTCTTCTGCTTTGAAATTTGATTGTTGAGTTAGCCCATAAAGCTCTATGTAGTTTTTCTTCCCTTTTCTAACATTGGCTTTCTCCTCAACTTTCTTCTTGTCAGGATTAGCTTTTAGATTTAGGCAATTAGATTTAATATGTACAAGCTTCCTACATTCATAACAAATTACATCATTAGAAACTTTTGCATTTTTGTGAAACTTACCCTTATTCCATTACTAACATCTCTATTGCTTTATTCTTAGGAAACTTTCGAATTACCACATCATCAGTGCAATATCTTCTTCATCCTAAGGTTGTGACTGATCACTTCCTGATTCATCCACTTTCAATTTGATATTTTTTTCCTTCTACTTGTCGCCTGCATTAATCTAACTTTGACTCACTCCTTTTTTGTAATCAATTGATCCAAGAATATTTTCAATAGAATAAACATTTAGGTTTTTGACTCAGTTGAGGCAATTATCTTTGCATCTTAAGCAGTAGCTAAATAATGTTGGATTTTATTAACTTTTTTTAGAATTAATTAGTTCTCTACCTAAAGCATACAATGAGGTAACTATTTTTTGTAAAACATGTGTACATGTTAATGATTGATTCATTCAGTTTCTTACAAAAAAGTTCATAGTCGTGAAGTAAAATGTCTAATTTAGATTGTTTCACATTCCTTCATATGTTATGCAAAGTCTATCCCAAATTAGGAACCTTATTCAAACTGATGTCTTACCAAATAAAAGAGCTAAAAATAACAAAGTTAGCGCATAAATTAGCTAACTTATTATTCTCCCTATCTATACGATTAAAAATGACATTGTTGAAATTATTTAAAAAGAAAATTCTACCAAATTTTTGCCATCCTTCTTTTTAGTATCCTGAAGAAATTTGATGATATTATGATTGTCCCTTTAATAATAATGCCTTTGTAGTATCCTGAACAAATATGGAGACTATTTCTTCAGGTATTGTACTAAATCAAAATAACTCTCCTTTTGCCCCAACAATAAGGTGGAGAAGCCCTTACAAATCATCTCTTTAACCAACCCAATGCGGCAGAGTATCAACATCCTTTCTCACCCTCCTGGTGGTGGTAGAGTACCAATATCCTTTCTCATACTCTTGGTGGTTGTAGAGTATTGACGTCCTTTCTCACCCTCATGGTGATGTTATAGTACCAACATCATTTCTAACCCTCTTGGTGATGGTAGAGTATCTACATCCTATCTAACCCTCCCAGCGATGGTAGAATATTATAATCTTCTTTGAAAATCTTCTCTCAAGAGCCTTCAAGGAAGTAGGGCAGAATTTTAAAAAATAAATAAGATATTCTTACCTTTGAGTAACCATATGAATCCCATCACAATTTTCTCTTAGAAGATCTCTCACTCTTCACTCCTAAATCACTACTCCTAAACACTTTCCTTATCCACTCTTAAGACAAATTTGTAGTAAGATAATAAGTTGAAAGTTTGTTAGGGATGTTAAGCCCTTAATTACTAGCCCGAGGCTAACCAAGAGGGGGGAGGGGGGTGAATTGATATTTTTAAAAAATTTCTTACAATCAATTCACAATCATAAACCAAAATCACCATAGAAATCAAAAAAGTGTGGTAAAATAAATGCAAAAATAAAATAAAGAAGGATCACACCGAATTTATAGTGGTTCGGTAAAACATTGACCTACGTCCACTCCTTGGAGGCACCCTCCGAGTATTTCACTAACTAAGTGACTCTCATTTTGCTCCCATAGTAAGGCAAAGAAGCCGTCAGAAAAACTCCTTTCTGCCAACCCCAGCGAGGCAGAGAACTCAACTCCTTTTGCTTCCTCCTGAAGCTGGCAGAGAACTCAACTCCTTTTGCTTCCTCCTGAAACAGGCAGAGAATCTCGACCAATTACTAAAGCTTACCTCCCTTGAACCCCCAAGGATGAAGGACAAAGAATGGAGAAGATGCTTTAGAACATTGCTTGGAGCAACCTTTGTGAATCCCTCTCACAAATTCCCCCTCACAAGTTCCTCCCTATATCTCCTCTTGGCTCTCTCAGGTCAAGACAACAATTAAAGATCCTTTTGCATGAGAAAATTTGGGTCTTTTAAATAAAATTTCAAGAACCGACATTATTGTCTAGGATGATATTTCTATTGTCCTGTACGATCAGTACAAATTAAGCTCAATTAGTCGGGACAATTTGGGACGATTAGAAGAAAATTTATTACTTCATCCAGGCCGATACAATATCATCATGGCTAATTTCAAATTCGAGTACAATCATCTTGAACATCGCCCTGAATAGAGTATGGCCGATGTCATCATCCAGGACATCGTCCTGGCCTATCCTGCGATCGGCCTGGCCGATGTGATCGTATCAATCAGCATTAATTGATTTTCATAATTGCCATATTAATTTAGGCGTAATTATGTTGTATCATCCAGGATGATGTAATGGAACGTCCTGACCGATGTACAAAAATAAATTTTACCTAAATAGATCTAGCGGCTAATTCTTTCTAATTTGAGCTTTTCGTCCTGGCCGATATAAAGATCACCCAGGACGATGTGCTTAATAACGGCTGGCTTAACCAGGATGCCCTAATTAGCATTTCTATTTTTAGTCGGATCATCCTGGCCGATACAAACATTGTCCAGGCCGATGTACTTAAAATAGAAAAATATAAAAAATTACTCAAGTGTGTGTGTGCAAGGTTACTTAGCATCAGGAACCACTTTTATAATTGACTCAAGAAAAGGAAAATATTACAGACTGTCTCAAACTAAATCTACCCAATCTTAAGCTAGTCTTGAGTTGCGCTCGATCTTGTGGACTTGAAAAGTTAGTAGGCAAGGTAGTCGTAGAAAAATATGAATGTTTTCTATCATCAAAAGTCTAATCCATAATCTCAAATTTGTAATGATCTCCCCCTTTTTGATGATGGTAAACATAATAAAAAAGTTTATGCAGTTTTGACAGTTTAATAGAAGCAGTGTAATGAAAAAACAATTTACTAAATTACAGAATCAAAGTATATGGTACAACAACTACTACCCCCTTTTGACATCACAAAAAGGAGGAGGAAACTAAAGAATAGAAACTAAAATAACTATAAGAAAAATAAACTACATAAAACAGAAACTAAAGCAATCATAAGAAAAATAAACTACAGAAAATAGAAACTAAAATAACCATAAGAAAAATATACTACATAAAATAGAAACTAAAACTAGTAAAATGAGGGACCCTGATTATCAGATGGAGGCGGTGGTGGTGCTGCTGGAAGTAACTGGACAATGTAATAAACTGTGCCCCAAACCAGGCCATATCTTGGTTGTGCTGCTGCTACTGGTGTGCAACATAGACATCAAACTGGGCCATGTCCTCAGTATGCTGCTAATGCTGGTGTGTTACGTACGTCTCAAAATGGGTCTCTCACTGATCAAATCTCTCCACCAACTGATCCAGTTGAGAATGCTGGCTGAGAGGAATAGGTTCAAGAACAGGAGTGGGAGCCTCCTCATCCTCGCCCTCATGAGCTTCCCCATCCTCTGGGTGGAGACGAGTACTGTGAAGGATGTTGAAGGAATTGTTTGAGTAGAAGGGTGGCGGATGGTTTGGAGTAGCAGGATATTGAAGGTTATATTTGGATTCTAGAACAAATTAAATGATGTGTCCTAGAGTAAGATTGGGCTTCCTTCAATGACCTGGATCTTGAATGATAGTCAAATGCTCGATGTAGTGAAAGATCAGGTCTATGGCATTGAATTCTCTATGGGCCAGAATGTAAAAAGTAATGAGTTAAAGAAGTGGAGTGATATGGATTTGGTCACCAACTTTGAGAATCATAGAGGTGCGAAGGACGTGCTGGATCGTCCTAGTATCTTTAAGTAAAGAGCTAATCTCTCCAACATGAAAGGGGGAATTTGTGTGGTGAAGAAAGTGATTGGTCGTAGCCCAGTTAAAATTAATATAAAAAATGAGGGTATGCAGCTTATCCCCAATGGTGGATAGCTATAATAGTTAAGCACAATCTTGATATGTGATATCGACAGGGCGTCGATTCACATAAGAGGTGAGAGCAGTGTAGCAAGAATTGAAGCGAAGGTTGGCGTAAAATTCAAAAAGAAGTTCAGAATTAAAGGGGACTGCGAGGGTGAGAATAAAGAGAAATGTGAGTGAAAATATCGAGTACCAAATAAGAGAGGTGGACTTGGTTGATTGTTCGGGAGAGAGTAATGCTGCATTCTTTGAAGCGGTGGTAGGCAACCTGATCATCTGCTTCCCAAAATGAGGGTCCAATGTGCCCTCGAGGAGCTTCTAGACATGTGTCGAGAATGCTTGCCACCAGCCATTAGCAGAGAATAACAAGGAACATGAATGAAGAAGCCAAAGGAAGATTTTTGGTGTGAAAAAACTTGCTGGATGGATAAAAATTTAAAGGATCGGCCGGATGGTCTAGGCCGATCGCTGGATTGTCCAGGATGATCCGGTGTAATTATTGCGGCTGGCTAATTTGTCAAAAAGGCGGTCTGATTGTTCAGGATGATCAGATATCGTCTGGGTCGATTAGACACAGGCGATCGTCCTGAGGAGTCAGGCTGGATGACCGTTGAAAAGGTAGATAATCTAGGAAGATTATGTGGATCGTCCATGATGATGCTCAATAATGGATCATACCAGATGAATTTAAAATGTTTTAAATCATATGCCACGTGTATCATCCAGGACAAATAGTGGATCGTCTAGGACGATTGTCCAAAAATGGATTGTCTCGGGCAATTTTATAGATTTTAAACGTATTGACACGTGTATCATCCATGACGAACAGGTGTATCAGACGAGATGATTACCAATAAACGCATCAGCCATGATGAAAAAGGTATCGACCAGGAAGATCATGATGATTGTAGTAGAGGACAATCATATCATCCATGATGATAATGGATCGTCCAGGATGATTGAATGGAAGAAAAGTTAGAATATTTAGTAGATGGAGTTTTTGATGAAAAAGAAAGAACATATCATCCAGGACGATATAGGTATTGGCCAAGACGATGTGACAAAATTTTAAACTTCAGAGGAAGGATGAAGATGATCAGAGAAGGCCCAAAAATAATAAAATCAACTAAGAACAATAA
This sequence comes from Dendrobium huoshanense, assembly GCA_016618105.1. Classification (NCBI taxonomy): domain Eukaryota; kingdom Viridiplantae; phylum Streptophyta; class Magnoliopsida; order Asparagales; family Orchidaceae; genus Dendrobium; species Dendrobium huoshanense. The sequence continues at coordinate 24,379,945 of CM028351.1, read as the reverse complement.
CGATAAAATATGAAAAAGGCATAAAAACTAACAAAGAAATAAAGTTTTTTTTTAAAGTTTAGCAAGGCATGCATATGATAAATGCTCAAAATAATTAAATTTTAAATATTTGTAAGATCAATGAGTTAAAAAAGTTGAAATCTAAAAAGGGTAGAATATCCGATCCTGTTAACACTAGCTCGGACTTCTTTCAGGGCAAAAGCGTATTTAAAAAAAAAAAATAACCCAGAACAAACTAATTCGGTAAAAAAAGATTCATTCAAAACTTGCTTCAAATAAAATATCTTATAAAATAATATACCAAAGTAATTTGTCTCAATCATGGAATTTGAAATCAAGCCTTTGAAAATATCAAGTAACCCATGAATTCTTCTAAAATTTAAAAGTTTGAAAGAGAGGTAAGCTTATCTTTTGTGGGCACATTTTATGCCTCTTATCAATTTGAATGGAGCACTTTACGCATCTTTTGATTTTTGATACACTTTTGTGTATATTTCTCAATTTGGCATCATTATGCTCTTTTTGTTTTTGGCATCTTTGTCCTTTTTATTTTTTTTTCTTGCAAGCTAGATCTCTTTTCAAACACTCTTAAAATATTTTTAGTTGTGTGTAGATCTTACAAATATTAGAGAAGAGAAACTCACTCTCTAATATAAGGAAGAATATATCACAAAGAAGACTTTAGTAATTATATGATAAATACAATGAAAAGATTTCAAAACTTGAAAGATATATAAAATTTTGAATATTATAAATATAAGGTAGATTATTGTAGCAAGATAGAAAAGATCTTAATTTCAAAAACTAGTTGTTAATTTGATATAGACTTTTGTTTAGAAAAGAAAATTATACCACAAAAAGAGGTTAGAGGGAGGGATACCATCAACGGTGTTTCTCCCTTTAATTGATTTAGAGATGTTTAAACATTGACTATAAATCTCCAAAAAATAAAAACAAGGAGAAAATATCATAAAGCAAAAAGAAACCAAAGTAAAAGTAACTATAACAATAAATATGAAAGCTAACACAAAAGCTAAGGCAAAAAATAATAAAATCAATATATTAGTAAGCATGCAATTCAAAATTTTATTTAGCAGCAAGTTTAAGCAATTTATGAGCCGCGAGCCTTTGTCCAAGTATCATATGCTCTCACGAGGTCTTTTGGTGAGAACACACCTGTAAAATCATCAAATGTCAGATTTAGGAACCCAAACAGGTTTGGTTCCCTCCTTATGAAAAGAAGAATGTAATGCTTTTATGTTAAGCTGTGAAACATGCAATTTTGGTATCCAAACCCAATGTGTACTACGGTAAATGGTGCAAGTGTGTGCTATATGTCCTAACATTCCACATGAAAAACATCTAACACCAGAAAAAGGATTTCTTAATCTGTTTGGGTTATAATGCCTCTTCCTAGTTTTTGGCATTAAATCAGGTATTGATGTATTCCAATTTCTCTCAAGTGTATTCAATTTTCCTTTAAACCTCAAGTGAGCATTTTCTAAATCAATCTCCAAACAGTGCTTTTTATGCTCATATTCTTTAGTAGAAGCTTTAAAATTAGATTCAAGCGAGGTGTAGGAAGCTTTCAAAGAATCATGCTCAATTATTAACTTAGAATCTTTCTATTTAAATCATCAAATTCATTAAGTAGAGACATGTGACTACTATCAATTTGAAGGTGATCTTTACTCAAAATTTCATGATCTTTTTATAAATTTAAAAATTTTAATTTCAAACTAGCATGAGTTTTCTTGAGTTTTTTATATGATGCATGCATGTGCTCATAAATTTGCAATAATTGAAAATAAGTTGGTTCACAAACCTCTTCTTGGTCATTTTGACCAAGATTATTGTCTGCCATTAAGCACAAGTTTGTTGTCTCCTCTTCAGGTTCAGTCTCAAAGGAGTTCGATGTAGAATCTGCCCAGAATGCCTTTTGGAATCTCTTCTTGTCCTTCTTGGACTTGAGTTTCTCCTCACCCTTTTCCTTGCTTGGGTAAGACTTGAGTGTAGGGCAATCCATTCTAACATATTCTGGCTTCCTGTATTCAAAACAAATTATATCATTAGAATTCTTGAAATTTTTGTTACCTTACCTTTATTCCACTTCTGATGATTCTTGTGCTTCTTCCTTAGAAAGCTCTTAAATTGCCTCGTGATTAAGGTAACATCATCACTTTCAGACCCATAAGAGTCAGTGTCTGAGTTGTTCTCCTTAAGTGCCACCGTTTTCTCCTTCTTCCTCTCACATGCATCAAGATTTCTTTGGTTTACCCCTTGCTCATAAGCAATGAGTGAACCAAGTAAGTTATTGATCGAATATGTATTTAAATCTTTAGACTCAAAAATTGTAGTGATTTTAGCATCAAAAGAGGAAGGCAAACTTCTTAAAATTTTATTCTTTTTTTCATAGTTAGTAAGTTCTCTTCCTAACGCATGCAATGAAGTGACAATCTGAGTAAACCTTATATACATGAAATCATTTCGTTATGTTTCATACGAAAAAGTTCGTAATCATGCAATAAAATATTCGAATGAGATTGCTTAACTTCATTAGTGCCTTCATAGGTGATACATAATTTATCCCAAATTTCTTTACCAGTAGTGCAAGTGGAAACACGCATATAATCTTTTGATTTTAAAGTACAGAAAAAATAATTTAAACACTTTGCATTAAGTTATGCTAAATCTCTTTCATCAAAAGTTCGTTCAATAAAAGGAACTTTAGTTTTAATTCTATTAAGTTCACAAGAAGGTGGAGAATATCCTTCTTTAATAAGCTGTTGACCTCATTTTTGTATGAGGTCACTAAAGCCCTTCCAAACTCCAGATTAATTTTTGATCCTATGATCTACTCTAGACCTTAGGATTCTTTCCTAGAGCTAGACCTTAGAGCCTACTCTAGAGCCCAGGATTCCCTTAAATTCTAGATCTTAGAATCTCTCTAGATTCTTGGACAATTCCAGACTCAAATCAATCTCTACCCTTGATCAATTCAAACCTCAAATCAACCTCAACTCCATTCAATTCAAATCCAAATTAATTCAAATTTCAAACATATCCAAACTTTGACTCAATTCACTTGAGAATCCAAATTTCAACCCAGACTTTGATCCTACCCTTAATCTAGCCTTGACCCTATCCATGCATTAGCAATCACAACATGATTGTAAATGGTTTGGATATTTCAATTTTAATTATTCAAACCTGAAATTCTTTCCAAATCCAGAAATCCAAACTCAAATCCTAAGTCTTAAGGCCCTGTCCTAAAGACACTTTTCAAAGAATTTTCAAACATTTCAAAACCCAGCCAAATGGTCTCTGATTCAGGGTCTATCACTTGCAAAGTGATAAGACATGTCTCTAGAGGTTACCCTCCAACTTTGAGCTCATTCTGAGGTCTCTAACCCTAGAATCTGAGTTAAAATCCAAAGGCTGTAAAACCTTCAAATATTTACAGCCTATGCCACTGAACCTAACCCCTTTGAGATCTTGACCTTGCAATCCTTATCAAAGCCTCCAATCACTTCCAGACCCTTGATTTTAACCCATTGAGCAGTAAACTGCATTTTCCAGACCCATTTTTGACCATAGTTGACCAATAGATCAAAATTGACCAAAATACCCCTGTGGGGCTCAAATAGGGATTTCAAACCAAATGAGCTCAAAATTGAATGCAACCACCTCCAACGAGTTTCAAATGTTATTTCAAATCTTTTGAACCTATTCCCAACCCCTGGGTCAACCTGGTTGACCAAGTCAACAGGTTTGACCCAAGAGACCCTTTAAGGATTCAAATAGGTGTTTTGACCCAAATGACCTCTCTAGACCATGCAACCACTTCCATTAGCCTTAAAATATCATTTTAAACCTGTTGAGCCCAAACCCGTCTGGGTCAACCTGGTTGACCAAGTCAACCCAGGTTGACCAAACAGGCCCTTAAGGGTTCAAATAGTGATTCTGACCAAATTGACCCATCCAAACCCTGGGACCACATCCAATAGACTCAGGATTACAGTCTGAATATCTTGAATCCATTTCAAGCCCCTGAACCCAATTGGTTGACCAAGTCAACCAGTTTTGGCCTAAAAGCCCATTAAGGGCCCATTAAGCATTCTTGATTCAATTGACATACATGACTCTTGGAATCACCCTCCAACCCACCCAATCAGCCCATTTGGATTACCTAGATGCAATTCCATAAACCCTTGATTGGGTTGACTGGTCAAACCAAGTCAACAATGCCTTAAGCACCTCTTTGAATTGATCAAACCTCCCATTTTGACCTCAAAGAGTATGAGTTTAGGCTTGGAGCCTCTCCAACCTGTAGCCTTGACCCCTCCTATGCCATATCAGCACCCATTGACAAGTTGATCGGTCAAAATGGTCAATCCCCCCCTTAAACCCTTTTTTTTCATGGTCAAAGTCCTATTAAACCCCTTTTCCTCCCTATATCACATGCCTAAAAGCTTCTTTTTGCTTTATTTCCCTAAATAATCCCTGCTTAAGCTGCTCCAAGGGTTTGGCTTAGGCTATTTAGGCAATGTTCCCTCCCACTCATCCCAAAGCCACCCAATAGGATTAAGGCATGCCCAGCCTTTGGGTCAGCCTTCTGGCTGTCCTAGGGACACCTGGCATCATCTGAGGATGTGGTGAGTCAATCCCAGCCATCCATTTGGCTTGGGGGTGTTTGAATAGGGGGAAAAGGCCCTAATGCCTCATACTCTAACCCTAACTCTCTCTCTCTCTACTCAAGCCCTCTCAAGCCCAGCCCCCTGTTCCATTGAGCTCCCCAGACATCTCTCAACACTCTCCCACCGAAATCCCTCCGGTCAAAGGCCTTTTCCGGCGAGATCCCGGCGACCCTAGCTTAAATCCGTTCAAGGGGAGCTAGCAATCGATCCAGGAGCTTTCAAGCCGTGGACTCTTCTACAAAAAGGAGCGTGGACAGTCTACAAGTGCAACAAATCCATAAACGGTCTAATCCGTCCAAAATCAAGGTGAAAAACTCAAACCCTAGTTCTAGGGACACTAGTTTAATTAGCTTTTTATTAAGCTCGTTTTAAGTAAAATAAAAAACTCCCCATTGATTCTCTTCACCTAGGGAATCTAAGTTTAAAATTTTAACTCATTTGATTCACTGGATCGAGAGAACAAGTCAAAGAATGGGTTCTAGGGCTCGGTTCGCTGGTTGCATGAACTGAGCCCTATTTGGTCCGTTGATCTCTCGATCAACGGATCTGATCGCACCGTTCCACCCATTGATCAAGCGTGTACTCGATCCCATGGCTCAAGCTGCGGTCTGGCTCGATCCTGGCCGCCCGTTCAAAACCGCGGGATGAACTCTCCGCTGTTGGATCTTGCTCAATCGGATCAGACGGCGGGATCTGATCCCCGCCGTTGAACGACACAGGCATTCGATCGAATGACCCGCAGTGCCTGCTGACGTGGTTAAGTGAACCGCGTCCCGCGGTCTGCAGCCGACGCGTGGATGACCGCCGCCTTCCACGTGGCATCCCACCGTCGCCGCATTTTGGCTGGTCGAATCAGAACACGCCACTTGTCCCACTAACAGCCGCCGATTTAATTAAATGAGTTTAATTTAAAATTAAAGCTATTTAATTACATAAACTTTGAAAATTAATTAAAAATTATTTATAAATCCAAAAATTAATTTTAAAATATCAAAATCTTCAGAATTTTAAAACCTTTCAAATGAAATTAAAATTACTTTGAAATATCTAATATATCTTAAATAATTTCAAAATATTTAATGTTTAATGTTTTTAATTAATAATTAATCAAAATAAGTCAAATTAATTAATAATTTCGAAATAATTTATTTTGAAATTCATTTCAGATTATAAAAAAATATTTTAAAATATAATATTTCAATTAACCCTTTAATATTTTAAGATATTTTAGTTTCTTTAAAACTATTTAGTTAATTAAATAGTAAATTCATATTTAAACACTAAATTAAATATTGACTAAGATTTAATCTCTAATTTAAGAATATTTTATATAAATTAGAGGATCTCTCAAATTAAAATTATTATTATTTTAATTATCTTATTTTTAACCATATATATATATATATATATATATATATATATATATATATATATATATATATATATATATATATATATATATATATATATATATATATATATATATATATATATATATATATATATATATATATATATATATATATATATATATATATATTTATATATTTAAGTATACATATGTATTATGAAATTTATTTTAAATTATATTTACTTAGATAATTAAATCATGAGAGATCCTTTGAAATTTTAAACTTTGATTAAGCATACTTGAAAAAAATTAATGGGGAATGGTGGTTAATTAATTAGCAATTATTTTAATTGTTCATTGGTTAACCCCTTAACTAATTAAATTTTATCTTGTTAATTGCATGCTTAAGGTGCACACACCACCTAGCCTAGGCTCTCCTAGATCTAAGGACTTGTTTGCTTGCTATTGTGTATGTATGCCATGTTTACTCAAAGGGTTAGAGGAACTTTGATTTGAACCTATTCAAAAATTAGTGACACAATTAACAATAATTAGGGACTTTGATTAGAAAACTTAGAAAATTTATTGTGCTTAGAATTGTCATCCTTTTGACTTGAAATTTGAACCATTTAAACTTAGTGACATTCTCAGCCTTAGACATTTTTTTTATTGATTTTTTGAAATCATTAATACCATTAATTAATTTTCTAAGTCTTAAACCCTTAATTGAGCCTCTAAACTTCCAAAAATTGTAATAAATCTAATTTAAATCCAAAAAATACATATAAACCCTCAAACTGACCAGAATCCAGTCCTTAATCCATGATAATTAAAATCCCCTTGATTTGACAGCAATTTAAACCCTAATTTAATTTTAAGTGAAAATCAATATTTAATTAAGATAATTAATTGATTATAATTAAAAATTCCAAAATTTTCCCAAACACTTGGGAATCTCTCCTTAGGACATTTCTGACCTTTGGAGTTGATTTCAAGGAGTTTGGGATTCATTTGGAGGAAAATCACAAAAGAGGCATTCTAATTAAGAAATTCCCAAAATTCATTAAAGTACCCAACTTCAATAATTCATAACTAATTCCAGAAAAATCCAAATCACCCAAACTCACTTGCATTCAACTCACAATAACTCCTAATATTTATTAAAAATATTATATTCCAGAAATCTATAATATTTCAAAAAGTCAACAAATTGGTCAAACCATAGTTCAAAACTAGTTCAAAACTTCAAACCTTCGTAATAAAATGTAGAAAAATCCGATTTCAACGTACTTACTTCTAACTGATCGTAGTAAGGTCTAGTATTTTAATAAAATGCTAGCTTCAAGAATTTAATCTTAATCAAAAAGTCAATTTTCAACCCCTTAATTAAATCATTAAAATATTCTAAAATATTCATAAAACTCAAAATTAGTCTAAAACTCCAGAAAATGTTAGCTTAATGTTTAAACATTCAACAAACTTCTTAAAACACAACAACCATCCTAAAGATGAAGTTTATTAGCTGGACTACTCCAGGCTGCGGGGCTAAGTGTCCTAAGGAGGCTGGTTCCTCGAGCCTTGTGGCACAACGCCACGAATGGATTCCATGGGATGTTAAACCTTAAAAATAGATTAATCATTAATTATCTAATCTTTTAAAACTTCTAATTTAACTACATTAATTTGGTTTATCGGCTGGACTACTCCGGGCTGCGGGGCTAAGTGTCCTAAGGAGGCTGGTTCCTCGAGCCTGGTGGCACAACGCCACGAATCAATTAATGGCAAACTTAAATTAATCAACTTCAAAAATAGTAACTAACTTTTTTTTTAATTAAACCACTCCTTTAATTCCAACCAATTTAAATAACTTAATCAACCCCGATTGTTACTGGGTAACCCAGGCCTACGAGGCTATTAGCTTAGCCCCAAGGAAGGTGAAATAAACTTCACGGCCTCGGTGTGAAACAAAGGTAGCAATCAATTAACTTTTAAAATATGTTTAATTAAAATTCTTAATTCATTAATATTTAAATTTTAATCTAAATCCCCTTCTAAGCCTTAACAAATCCAAACTTTTAGACAACATTAACTAATCACCTACTTTAGGATCTATCCCAGCCACACGACCTTTCTCACACACTTTAGATGATGTGCTAGGACAACCAACTCTAGATCTAGGTTAGGCCGGTGTTTACTTTACTGCTGTGTGCCGGATTTTTCGTAGTTTTCACTGCATGTTGTGGATGAAATTGCTTTGCTGTGTCTGCTTACTTTTTCTGTACTCTGTGGATGGATTGATGTGTTTGGCGACTAGATTACCCTTAGGTTAGGTACGATCTGGATGTTGACACAGTTTTCTGCAGGTGGCCACGCTCATGCAGGGCAATATAAAAAGGGGGCAAATCAAAAAAATGCATAAATATTATAAACTCTTTGCACAGCTGCTAAAGCCCCCAAATCTTAAAAAGAGCGTGGCCAGTGTGTTTACTTTCTTTTCTGCTCATATACAACTTCTTGGGAATAACTGCTTTTTATATATTAATTGCTTAGGATAACCCTGCAGGTGAGTCTAGATTTTTATATCAATGTAATTTGTGTAAGTGTCAAGTGTTGTGAAAGTTGATTTTGAGTTGGGATGCATAGATCCAAAGCTTGGATTCCAAAGAGGAAAGGATACCCCTTTAGGGAACACTCCTTTTCCATTTGGAAATCCAAATTTGGATCATACCTTTTCCTTACCCAAAGAGGAAAGAGTGGCCTTCCCCTTAAAGGAAGTGCCCTCTCATCCATTTGGGTAATCCACTACGAAGATTCCAAGAAGATTGAAGAAAAGGAGTCCAAAGAAGAATGAGATTGAAGATCTGAAGATTTGAAGATTGAGAGTATCCCACTCAAAATAACTTGCGTCATTACTAGGTTTAGAATCCGGGTTGTTGTCAGTGGTGCCCGGCCACTTTACTTTCTGTAATATTCTGATTTGTAATAAGCAAGGCAATTCTGCCTATGGACATTTATTAATTAATTTGTATTGATGTGATGATTTGATTGCCTTTAGGATTACTTGTTTTTACTAGTTTTTTTGGCGATTGCATGCCGCTCTTTGTTTTCGCCTGGATACGCGAGACTCGTGAGGGTGTGAAACTTTTCTACTCATAATTTTAAAAGTCTAAAATTTTAGTGAGTCTAAATAACATAGAAAGATAACGAATCTAGGGAATTAGCCGGGGATCGCCCCCGGGGTCGCATGCATATTTTTGCATTCTTCTTTCCTTGTTTTAGACCCTTCCCCGCCTGCGGGTAGAGTCCGGATAGTCTGACCTATGAGGACGAGGTGCCGGACCTGGGGAAGTCCAGTCTTCTAAAAAATTATTTTATAAGCCTGTTTTTAAAATTTCAAGCATATTTGATTTGAGGTTGTTAACCAGCATGCATTGCATTAGATACAAATTAAAGAGTCAAAATTTTAATTTCATAGTCCTTAGCATTTTAGCACCCAACATAAGTCAAAGGGGCCAATTAGGAGAATCTCTAGATGTCGGCCCCAACTCTCAAAAACTTTAATTACAACGTCCCTACCACTCTTTCATAAAAAGATCGGATTCATGTATTTTAAATCGATTAGGTGGTTAGCTGGCTCCCCAATCCAGGCCGGGGTAAGTCCAGATCTTGCACTGCATTAGTTAGGATCGGACGACTGTGGTCCAGTGTCCAAAATAGATTTAGGTTCCGGGGCAGATCTTTGATTATAAGACCCCAAGTTTCGGGAATATAGTCCCAAATTTCTAATAAAATACTTAACTCTAATTAAAGCTTCATTTCAATCCTAAAACATAAAGCCCAACACTTAGATTAAGTTGGGACACTTCCGGATGGTTCTGGAATCTCAAAGTGTCCCCTACCTCTCCTCCTTTAACTCCGTTAATAACTGCTCAATTTTGATCCATTCCCTTTTGATTTTCCAATAACTCTACTCATACTTTGATATCACTCCTAGAAACTCTAACAAAATTCTGCCACCATTTTAATCGGGAGTTTTCGTAGGAGATTTTTGTCTCCCTACGATGTAATTAACTACGAGGGCTTGCGCTCGTAGGAGATTTGGAACCACACACACCTGATTTTAAAAAATTAATTTCTAAAATTTTATTAGACTTCCTTGGGAAAAGTTAAGTAATGATCGTCATAGTTGCATTAGAAGGATTATCGTAGAATGGTCTCATTTCCCTTTGGGGAGATACACCCTTCTTCGATAAGGCTTTGGATGTGAATGCGACGATCATGTTTCTTGAATATTGTAATTGGGTACTTAGTTGAACTATACTATGTCCCCTCGGGGCCATATAGAGTTCTCCTTAGAACCCGATCATAACATTCAAGATGCGTTTACATAATTCTAAATCTAAACACCGCTATGAAAGTTTATTTTCGTCCTTCGGGGTGATATATTCTTTCTAACAAAGTTGATTCGATCTTAGAATTAGAACTCAACCTTAATCTTAAAATTCCCAAAGGAAACTAATATTTTTCAAAACCTGTTTTCCAAAATTTCACCAACAAAAATGGCACGCCCGGTGGGACCAAATTTCTCTTCCCATCTTTAATAGTGGCAGAATTTTGTTTCATCGGTAGTTTCAACTATCATTTCTTCCGTTGGTCCCTTTGCTCATTTCTTCCTTGGGTGAGTGTGGCCAACATCTAAAATAATAACAAAATATTAAAAGAGAGGTTGCACCTCCAAATTTGGCTTTATCTAGATTTTTGTTCTGATTTTGACCTTCTGCCCCAGCATAGCCTGTGAGGCGACAGTGTCAAATCAGATCTCTGGATATCCTTTTCAATCTTATGGATTTATGGTTGATAAATTTCTCATTCAACATATGAATCCTTAAAATTGAAAAGAATTCAAAATTTTTGATTTCTCTCCAAACTACTTTAGTTTTAACCCCCTCACTTCCCCTTTGACTTCTAAGGGTGGAGAGGGTTAAGCTATTCCTTTTACTTGGGCTTTCTCACAATTCCATAAGCCTTCGGGCAAGGGGAAACTCTGTCCGTTGTGTTTTGGAACCTGTAAGAAAACCCCTTTCAAATTCTCAAAATTTCTTCAAAATTTTCTTAAACTCCAAGTTGTCATATGTTACCCCATACGATTTCCTCGTGGGCCAACATATGTCATATTTTCAAAAAAATAATAATAAAATACTTTTTACCACTCTTTTCAAGTAAATCTAATTTCAATCCTTTTCTTTAACTTTCAGAAAATCCCAAATGGCTGGCCAACTGATTTTCTCTTTTGACCGAGAGTTGTCCTCAACTGTTAATGACCAAGGGAGCACTGTTATTTTTGGAATGGGATTTAGTACTCTAGAGCTCTCTATGGATGGACACCAGATTGTTAGTTTGGATGCCAGTAAGGAAATACCCCCAGTGGTTGAGTTGATTGTGGGATCTGCACCCACCTTGCCAGTAGTCAGTGATGATCAGAAACAGTCTGAACCAATTGTTGAGCCTCCCACTGAAATCAAGTCTGTTTTTGAGGAGGGGTCTAGTTCTGGACTTAGTTTTGCCACTAAGAATCAGAAGAAGAACTACTTGAGGAGACTTAGAAAGAAAATCTCTAAGGCTAAAAGAGTAGTACCCTTTAAGACCTTAGCTCAAGTAGAACCTGAGGCTGTTGAGGAGCTACCTATTCCTGCTTCCTCTCCCCTCCTAAAGGGGAGTCGCTTTTACCCCTGGCTTCAGCTCAAGGGGAGGAGAGGATAGCTAGGATAGCCCGTTCTCCACCATGCCCGGTCGACTACTCGACTAAGAAAACTCAGAAAGAAAGACATCTCCAGAAGACAAGGACTTTGAGAAATATAATTCATACCTGCGCTGCACAGTCTGGACAGACTAAAGAGGAATATGTGAAACAATTGAAGGGAGTGATCTCACATCGCTTCCAAAAAGAAGTGTTGAAGGAAGAAGTGTCTGAAGCAAAGAATTTAACCCCACAATTCGTCAGAAAGAATAAGAAGTATGTTAGACAGCCCGCTACTTCAGTACTGGTTGATGGATATCACTGGGTGCCACGCCCTCCGTCCTCTCAAACAGAGGGTATTGTGTTGACTGGGTCCGAGAGAGGCCACCATTCTACTGGTAGACCCCCGGTACCCCCACATAAACCTGTAAGATTGGCCTCAGTGATTGTTAAACCAAAGGGGGTTGAAGTTCAAAAGTCTGTGGACCTTAAAGGAAAAGACCTAAATCTCCTGAAAAGAGATATGTGCGAAAGAGAACTAAGTTGGAGAATCTGCCACCACCTCCTAGAACTTCTAAGTTCATTCTGCAGCTCCAACAAGTTTCAGCCAACCCTACTCCCGGTTCAGTTGAATTGATGGATGTCCAGACTAGTACTCCAGTCGTTACAGTTGACAGTCCTACCACAGCCAGTCTAACTCAAGATTCAATAGTCACCATCCTTGTTACCCCAGTTGATGATCCCCAAGGTTCGAGTGTCATTCCTAGGCCCCTTAGTCAGGTGTCTGAGGACCTTACCTTACCAGATGTGGGAACTATCACTCTACAAGCTCCTGCTTCTCCTGAGGAATATGTCCCTCTCCCTGTAGAGGATGCCACTCTTCTGACTACCAGCTCTGGGATAGTCGAAGAGGAGAGAATTGACCAGGATCTAGAAATGGAAGATGAACCGGATACAAAGTCTCAACCAGATCCTAATCCAAAACTCATAGAAATCATTGCCCTTATGGATTCTGAAGAATTATTCGATATGGCTGAGTATAAAGGATACTTACCCCTTGATCCTAAGTCAATTGGGGATAGACCGGTCGAGGAGGCAGTTCAAGAAATAAGAAACATCTTGTTGAACAAAGAAGGAATGGCTTCTTTTGACCCTGATATGGATGATCTCCTTGGAGATGAAGATGATTATGTTGGGGGCATTCATGTGGTCGAAACTAGAGGGTCTAATAAAGAAGCTGAGCCCAACAAACGCCGATTTGCTAAAGATGATGATCCACATACTGTTGAGTCAGATTCAGATGAGTCTGTGAAAGACAGAGATGAAGAACACATAAAAAACTTGGAGACTCAGCTTGTTAGCATGATGTCACAAGTTAAGGAGATGCAAGAGAAGTTGGATAAATCACAGCAAGAGTCTTTTAAGATCCACCAGTCAGCTCGAGAGCTCACAGAAAAGGCCAAAAGGGCAGAATTTAGTTCCAGACCTCTCGAGTCACCACCTATGACCTTTCCTTGTCCAGTAGAGACACCTCCAGTTTCCACCATTCCTTCGATCCTACCTCAGAAGGATATCAAGCAGTTAATTGAGGACCAGGTAAGGGAGGCCTTAGCCCTTTCTCAAGGAACTGTGTCTATTTCAAAGGGTAGACCCTACCCCGAGGAATATGACTTAGTTCCTTACCCAAAGGGCTTTGTGCCACCAACTTTTAAAGTTTTCACTGGAATTGAAAATCCGAGACAGCATCTGGCCCACTTCCGAGCAAGCTGTTGCAATGCAGGAGGGTCAGATGCTCTACTATTTCGCCAATTTGTAAGTAGTCTATCCAGCATTGCTTTTGAATGGTACGCCGATCTGCCCAACGGTTCAGTAAGAACCTTTAGCGACCTAGAAAACCTCTTTCTTAAGAGATTTTCTGGAGCGCAACAACGCACCACCGTGGGCGATCTCGTGGTTGAAAAGCAAAAGCCGGGAGAGTCTCTGGTTGAGTACATCTTGAGGTGGCGAAACCTCTCGATGAAGTGTGAACCCCAGTTGCAAGAGCAACATGCTGTGGAGATTCTTTTGAAGAATATCCACGGCCCTGTTGCTTTTCTCCTGAAGGGTTTCACTATTAAAATTTTTGAAAAACTTCTTAATAAGGCTAGCAATTTGTAGGAAGAGGCTCCTAGGATGTCATTCTTATGAGAGCAGTCTGAAGGAAGGAAGGGTCCAAAATTGGTGAAAACATTTGAAAAGAAAGCTGTGGTCTCAGCAGTAGATAAAGGAAAGAGGCCAGTGATTAGTCAGCCTAGCACTCCACTTCCACCACAGCCGCCTCAGAAGCAGCCCTTTCAGATAGTTCCTCAATATACTAGAGATCCCGCCTTCATCCCTTTTAGAGAGAGATTGGCAAAGCCTTATCCATTTAAAAGGGAGTCAGTTAAGAAGATCTTCAGGAGTTTGTTAAAGAAACCAGATTTTCAGTTGCCAGAGGCCAGGAGGCCTGAGGATGAGAGCAAGAAAGATGATCCCAAGTATTGCCCGTACCACAGGATGCTTAGTCACCCTCTTGAGGACTGCGTTGTGTTCAAAGATTGGCTTGAGAGGAACTACACCCAAGGTAACATCATAATAATACCTAAGGAATACTTGGTCGATCCAGAAAAGGCTTCAATTAAAACCATTTCAGGTAATCCTCTTAACTCTTCTTGTCTTGTTGAAGATGGTTGGGACATTGCTTTGTCCCGGGCACTTAAAAAATCGATTAACAAGTCTTTTCGTCTTTCTCAACAGCTGACTACGATAGCCTAGGCTCCGATGTGGAAGGTTGACCTGGACGCTTCGCAGAAGGATGTTGAGCCACTTCCGTCTCCAGTAGTCTTAGGAACTACTGAGAAAAATGTAAAAGAAGAGAAATTTGATTTTGTAGAGAGGAAGTGTATAGATGAGAGATGTATTAGAATGGCGGATGGCGGTGTTAAAACCCTTTCCCCTCTTTTGTTATCTGACTTTTACTTTGCCCCATCAAAGGCGAAGGGTCAAAAGATGAATAAAAAACATCCTTCTACCTCTGTCTTGATGATTAACCATGAATCTCAAATGCAAATTGATGACTCTCCTGTTTTGAATCAAACTCCTAATGAAATAAATGTTGAGGTTAATCAGACCGATCTCCCCAAATCGACTATTCAAGAAGAGGTCGAATGTGAAGCTTTATCAGAAAGTGATTTCCCTCAAATCAATTTCCAAGGAAATCCTATCTTGATAGAACTTTCAGATTCTGACTCGCTTTCAAGAAATGATGATCCAACACCTATGGTGTGTGTAGACACTGCCCTAGTTTGCCCGCCCAAAGACGTCGAGCAGGTGCAACTCCGTGGCGGTAAAGTCTTACCTCCTAGGTTGCCCCCTCAGGACAAAGGCAAGCAATCCTCATTCGAAAATTTAAATCCAGATTCCCCTCAACAACCAGAATTTCCTTTAATTCCTCCGGGTTTCGAGTCTGTCGTTCCTAAGGTTGATTACAATGTTCTAGCCCACCTTAGGAAGTTGCCAGCAAAATTAAGTATTTACGACGCCCTCCTTCTCTCCAAAGAAATGAGGGAGTCTCTAATTAAAGTACTTCTCGATCCCGAGATTTGCTTAACACAGTTGGCTGCAACTTCAGAAGGTGAGGCTCTTTACTTCAAAGAGGTCCCCGGGGTTACCTTTTTAGACGAAGATTTACTCTTGGGAACTGCTGACCACAATTGTCCCCTCTACATTACTGTAGATGTGGGAAACTTCAAGTTATCAAGAGTCCTTGTTGATCCGGGTGCATCGGTCAACGTGATGAACATAAAGACTCTTGCTTATCTCAGAGTTGATACTAGCAAGCTTTCAACCGATAGGTTGGTGCTTCGTGGGTTCAACGAGAAGGGCGAGAGAGCTTTAGGTTCAATCACTTTACTCCTAGAAATATGAGGGTTAAAAACTGAAGCTAAATTTCATATCATTGATTCGACTACGTCCTTTAACGCACTTCTAGGTAGACCTTGGATTCACGAATATAGAATGGTTCCATCTACCCTGCACCAATGCGTTAAGTATCAACGAGACGGCATTGAACATGTGATTAAGGGTGATTTGCAACCATTCTCGATTCAAGAAATTGGGATCTACGAAGATGCTGCATATTTCATACCAAAAGGGTCCTCGTCCCGTTCTAAATTGGAGATCAAATTTGAAGAGAAAATGGTTGGACAAAAATTGACCAAAAGAAGGAAAAAGATAAAATATCAATCAAGAAATGATACAATCGAGTAGTGAAGACGACTCTGATATCATTGTCCTTAGGCCTCCAAGCACATTACCTCAAAGAGGTGGGAGGATGGCTTTAAGGGCACGAGGTCGAGGCCGTGCTTCATTAGATAGGAGAGCAGCACCTGTGTATATTGATTTGGAATCAGATTCTGATGGTGAACTAGAAAGTCAAGGTACTGCCCTCTCTCTCGATTATCAGAACATAAATGCTCCTCCAAAATTTGATCTCACCTTAGACCAGGACAGTGACCCTGAGGTAGATATATCAAAAGTTAAAAGTGACGAGCCTGAATTAACAATGTATGAAAAGCTCACTAGAAGGATTGAGGCCCTTTCTCTGACCCCACTATCGGCAGGCAGGATTGTAGGGTTGGAAGTCAAAGTGGCCCCCAACTTGGATGGTGAAGTTAAGAAAGTCCAGAAATTCTTTCCTGGCTCCTCCTCCGCAAGGGACGAAGGTGATGTAACCCTTGAGGAGGCAGATTTTAATGAATTAATGGAATTACCTTTCGGCTACTTCCCTGTTTGTGTAAAAAATACTTTTTCTAAAGGTTCTATACCATACCGATGGACTAAGGGTCAAGCTAGATACCACGAGAATATTTGGCGAACAAAAATAAATAAAAATCCAACAAGTGGTATTGGCTTTGGAACAGTTAGTTCATTCGATGATGATGAGTATTGCCTAATGATAACTTACCATCTCGATTCTCCAAATGTCCCTACAGATCCTCCTTGTCCTCTAGATGGACTCTGTTTGGAGACTTTAGACGATCCCGATGATCTTCAAGTTCGGGATGCACCCCCTGAATTTGAAGAGGAAATTAAGTCGACAGTCGATGAGTTGAGAGAAATTAACCTGGGAAACGATGATGACCCCCGTCCGATTTTCATAAGTACTTTGTTGAGCGAGGGTGAAACCCAAGACTTAATCCAGTTGTTATTCGAGTTCAGGGATTGCTTTGCCTGGACATACGACGAAATGCCAGGTTTCCTGCTGAGGTAGCAGTTCACAAACTTGGGGTTCGGCATGATGCCATTCCTGTTAAACAAGCTCCTCGACGCATGCGCTTAGAGATTGAGCAACAAGTCGTTTCTGAAGTTAAGAAATTGGCAGAAGCCGGATTCATTCGAGAGGAGCAATATCCCTCTTGGGTGGCCAGCGTCGTGCCAGTTCGAAAGAAAAATGGTCAAATTCGGATTTGTGTCGACTATAGGGATCTGAATAAGGCATGTCCTAAAGATGAGTTCCCTCTACCAATACCAGAACTCATGGTGGACATTGCCTCCTCACATGCTATTTTCTCATTCATAGATGGCTCGTCGGGTTATAACCAAATCAAGATGGCCCCTGAAGATGAGAGAAATACGGCGTTCAGAACCCCTATTGGAATCTTCTGTTATAAGGTAATGCCATTCGGCTTAAAGAATGCCGGAGCAACCTACCAACGGGCCATGACCCGTATCTTTGACGACTTAATTCATAATCAAGTTGAATGTTATATTGACGATTTAGTTGTCAAGAGCAAGGTTAAAGAGGCTCACCTGTATGACTTAAGAGTTGTTTTCGAACGGTTGCGCCGCTACGATTTGAAAATGAACCCCTTGAAGTGCGCCTTCGGCGTCGCCTCGGGAAAATTCTTAGGATTCGTAGTGAGGCACCGCGGAATCGAGATAGATCCTGCTAAAATTGAAGCCATCTTAGATATGCCACCCCCTAAGAGCCTTACCCAGTTAAGGTCTCTACAAGGTAGATTGGCATATATAAGGAGGTTTATTTCTAATCTTTCCGGGAGATGTCAACCCTTTTCTGTCCTTGCGAAAAAGGATACTAAATTCGTATGGGGCGAGAAGTGTCAAAATGCTTTTGACGATATCAAACAATACCTTTCTAATCCGCCAGTCTTGGCAGCTCCGATTCCGGGAAAGCCGTTAATCCTCTACACTGCAGCTCTAGATGAGTCTTTAGGTGCCTTGTTGGCTCAAGTTAACGACGAAGGGAAAGAGAATGCTCTCTACTACCTCAGTCGAAGACTCCTTCCTACTGAAATTCGATACCCGTCAATTGAGAAGCATTGTCTTGCTTTGGTTTTTGCAGCTCAGAAACTGAGGCATTACATGCTCTCCCACTCAATCAGTCTGATTTCAAGAGTTAATCCTTTGCAATATCTTATGACCCGACCTACGTTGTCAGGACGTTTAGCTCGTTGGTCTATGATATTGTTGCAATTTGAGATTACTTTCACTCCCCTTCGTGTTGTGAAGGGACAGGCTGTCGCCGATTTTCTGGCAGCACACCCGCTGCCGGCAGATTCTCCTCTGAACGATGACCTACCCGACGAACAAATCATGAGTTTGAGGGAATCTGGCGAGGCCATCTGGGAATTATATTTTGATGGGGCAGCATCCTCTCGTAGGATTGCGACCCAACAATCTGTAATTCCTGGAAAGGCTGGAGTCGGTCTGATTTTCATTACGCCAGAAAAAGGAATGATGCATTTTTCCTACCACTTATCGGAGCCTTGCACAAACAACGAAGCTGAATACGAAGCTCTGATAACTGGTTTGGAACTTGCAATTCTAATGGGAATTAAAGAGATTTAGATATTTGGAGACTCCCAGTTGGTGATTAACCAAGTCGCCGGAACTTATAAAGTCTTGAATCCGAATCTCCTAAGATATCACCAGTACACACTTCACTTGTTGGAACAAATCCCTATTGCTACTTTGTATAGGGTTCCCCGTGGAAGCAATTCCGCGGCGGATGCCTTAGCAAAGCTTGCAAAGGAATTTGCATGTCCTGAGGAGGATTCCATCCCTATAGAGATTCAGGGTCGTAAGACCCTCTCCCTTATAGATTTGGAACACATTAGTAAGACTCCCCTTCAGATCCTTTCTGCCTCTTCGACAACCGACGAAGAAGGCGATTGGAGACGACCCTTAATCGATTACCTTAAAGAAGGGAAGCTTCCCCAGGATAAATCACTCTCCAACCAGATTAAGAAACGTGCCCTATCATATGCACTAGTTAACGATCTGTTGTACCGTCGGTCCTTCGATCACATGTGGCTGCGCTGTTTGAACAAGCGAGAAGCCCAGAAAATTGTTAATGAAGTTCATTCAGGACTGTGCGGTGCACATCAATCGGGTCCAAAAATGAAATTAAAGATTAAAAGACTTGGATACTATTGGCCTACAATGATTGACGATTGCATGAATACTGCAAAGCACTGTCATCAATGTCAGGTCCATGGTGTGGTTTTACATCAGCCGCCTAATGTGTTACACCCTACGATAGCCTCGTGGCCCTTCGAGAGTTGGGGCACGGATATCATTGGGCCGATTGACCCTCCCTCCGCGAGAGGTCATCGTTTCATATTAGCAGCGACTGATTACTTTTCAAAGTGGGCGGAAGCAATTCCCCTACGAAACGTAACATCACACCATGTCTTAAAATTCTTTCGTGACCATATTGTATATCGATTCGGCGTACCTCGCAGAATCATATCCGATAATGGGTCCGCATTCAAGTCTACAAAAATCAATAGTTTTGTAAGGCGCCATAATATTGATTGGAGATATTCGACGATCTATTACCCTCGGGCGAATGGATTGGCCGAGGCCTTCAACAAAACCTTGGTGCAAATTGTTAAAAAGACCCTTGATGATAACAAACGGCAGTGGGATGAGCGGTTGATGGAAGCTTTGTGGGCTTATCGTACCACGTATAGAACCCCGACCCAATCCACCCCGTTTGCACTAGTGTATGGATCTGAGGCTGTTCTACCCTTGGAAATACAAATCCCTTCGCTCAGAATTGCAGTTCAGAATCAAATTACAAATGAACAAAATGCAAAACTACGATTGGAAGAACTCGAAGGCCTTGAAGAGCGACGTCTCCAAGCTCAACAAAGTTTAGAGTTGTATAAATCCCGTATGGTTCAAGCCCATGATAAGTTAGTGCGACCTAGGACCTTCCAAGCGGGAGACTTGGTATTGGTCCTTCGGAGGCCTATCTTGGCCCATCGGAAGTTGGGAGGCAAATTTGAACCTATGTGGGAAGAACCCTTCGTTATAGAGACTGTCTACGAGGGAGGCTCCTATCAGTTAGTAGATTGTAAAGGGAACCACCCGATGCTACCTGTCAATGGGCGTTTCCTTAAGAAATACTATGCTTGATGTAGCTCATTCTATCAATTAATAAAACTTCCTTTTCTTGATTTGCAACTTGATTCTACCTTTTTTTTTAAGGTCTTTTCTTTTTTTTTTTTAATGCTCTTCGCCTTCTCCTTAAGGTTAGGTCCTTCCTTCCCTTAGGATTAGACCCGCTAGTGGTGGAATACGCCCTCCGTGGCACCACCCTAGCATTTGTCCCGGGGATTAGTGGTGGAGTACGCCCTCCGTGGCACCATCCTGATTCCCATTCGCTAGTGATGGAGTACGCCCTTCGTGGCACCATCCTAGTTTGCCAGTTGAGGTCCTCTGTGTGGAGCAAGTTTCCTCCCCACATGACCATTTCGCTAGTGATGGAGTACGCCCTTCGTGGAACCATCCTAGTTTGCCAGTTAATCTGCCTATTTGGAGTAAGTCTTCTATCAGCATCCTATAGGCCTAAGGTTGGGTGATGCCCTTCCTTAGACCCAAGGTTAGGTATTCCCTACCTTGGTTTCCAGTTGATCCGTCTACTAGGAGTAAGTCTTCTATCAGCATCCTGTAGACCAAGGTTGGGTGATGCCCTTCCTTAGACCCAAAGTTAGGTATTCCCTACTTTGGTTTCCAGTTAATCTGCCTATTTGGAGTAAGTCTTCTATCAGCATCCTATAGGCCTAAGGTTGGGTGATGCCCTTCCTTAGACCCAAGGTTAGGTATTCCCTACCTTGGTTTCCAGTTGATCCGTCTACTAGGAGTAAGTCTTCTATCAGCATCCTGTAGACCTAAGGTTGGGTGATGCCCTTCCTTAGACCCAAAGTTAGGTATTCCCTACTTTGGTTTCCAGTTAATTTGCCTATTAGGAGTAAGTCTTCTATCAGCATCCTATAGGCCTAAGGTTGGGTGATGCCCTTCCTTAGACCCAAGGTTAGGTATTCCCTACCTTGGTTTCCAGTTGATCCGTCTACTAGGAGTAAGTCTTCTATCAGCATCCTGTAGACCTAAGGTTGGGTGATGCCCTTCCTTAGACCCAAAGTTAGGTATTCCCTACTTTGGTTTCCAGTTAATTTTCCTATTAGGAGTAAGTCTTCTATCAACATCCTATAGGCCTAAGGTTGGGTGATGCCCTTCCTTAGATCCAAGGTTAGGTATTCCCTACCTTGGTTTCCAGTTGATCCGTCTACTAGGAGTAAGTCTTCTATCAGCATCCTGTAGACCTAAGGTTGGGTGATGCCCTTCCTTAGACCCGAGGTTAGGTATTCCCTACCTTGGTTTCTCCAGTTCTCTCTTCAGAATAGGTGTAAGCTTTTCTTTAGTTCCAATGGACTTAAGGTTGGGTGATGCCCTTCCTTTAAACTCTTTAAGATCCTACTCCTATTCGGTCAACGCCAATGTGTGCAGCAGAAGTTCCTTCTACCACACACATTGGGGGTCCATTTGTTGACCTCATTTTTGTATGAGGTCACTAAAGCCCTTCCAAACTCCAGATTAATTTTTGATCCTAGGATCTACTCTAGACCTTAGGATTCTTTCCTAGAGCTAGACCTTAGAGCCTACTCTAGAGCCCAGGATTCCCTTAAATCCTAGATCTTAGAATCTCTCTAGATTCTAGGACAATTCTAGACTCAAATCAATCTCTACCCTTGATCAATTCAAACCTCAAATCAACCTCAACTCCATTCAATTCAAATCCAAATTAATTCAAATTTCAAACATATCCAAACTTTGACTCAATTCACTTGAGAATCCAAATTTCAACCCAGACTTTGATCCTACCCTTAATCTAGCCTTGACCCTATCCATCCATTAGCAATCACAACATGATTGTAAATGGTTTGGATATTTCAATTTTAATTATTCAAACCCGAAATTCATTCCAAATCCAGAAATCCAAACTCAAATCTTAAGTCTTAAGGCCCTGTCCTAAAGACCCTTTTCAAAGAATTTTCAAACATTTCAAAACCCAGCCAAATGGTCTCTGATTCAGGGTCTATCACTTGCAAAGTGATAAGACATGTCTCTAGAGGTTACCCTCCAACTTTGAGCTCATTCTGAGGTCTCTAACCCCAGAATCTGAGTTAAAATCCAAAGGCTGTAAAACCTTCAAATATTTACAGCCTATGCCACTGAACCTAACCCCTTTGAGATCTTGACCTTGGAATCCTTATCAAAGCCTCCAATCACTTCCAGACCCTTGATTTTAACCCATTAAGCAGTAAACTGCATTTTCCAGACCCATTTTGACCATAGTTGACCAATAGGTCAAAATTGACCAAAATACCCCTATGGGGCTCAAATAGGGATTTCAAACCAAATGAGCTCCAAATTGAATGCAACCACCTCCAACAACGAGTTTCAAATGTTCATTTCAAATCTTTTGAACCTATTCCCAACCCCTGGGTCAACCTGGTTGACCAAGTCAACAGGTTTGACCCAAGAGACCCTTTAAGGTCCAAATAGGTGTTTTGACCCAAATGACCTCTCTAGACCATGCAACCACTTCCATTAGCCTTAAAATATCATTTTCAAACCTGTTGAGCCCAAACCCAGACCCTGGGTCAACCTGGTTGACCAAGTCAACCCAGGTTGACCAAACAGGCCCTTAAGGGTTCAAATAGTGATTCTGACCAAATTGACCCCTCCAAACCTGGGACCACATCCAATAGACTCAGGATTACAGTCTGAATATCTTGAATCCATTTCAAGCCCCTGAACCCAACTGGTTGACCAAGTCAACCAGTTTTGGCCTAAAAGCCCATTAAGGGCCCATTAAGCATTCTTGATTCAATTGACATACATGACTCTTGGAATCACCCTCCAACCCACCCAATCAGCCCATTTGGATTACCTAGATGCAATTCCATAAACCCTTGATTGGGTTGACTGGTCAAACCAAGTCAACAATGCCTTAAGCACCTCTTTGAATTGGTCAAACCTCCCATTTTGACCTCAAAGAGTATGAGTTTAGGCTTGGAGCCTCTTCAACCTGTAGCCTTGACCCCTCCTATGCCACATCATTACCCATTGACCAGTTGACCGGTCAAAATGGTCAATCCCCCCTTAAACCCTATTTTTCATGGTCAAAGTCCTATTAAACCCCTTTTCCTCCCTATATCACATGCCTAAAAGCTTCTTTTTGCTTTATTTCCCTTTTTAATCCCTGCTTAAGCTGCTCCAAGGGTTTGGCTTAGGCTATTTAGGCAATGTTCCCTCCCACTCATCCCAAAGCCGCCCAATAGGAGTAAGGCATGTCCAGCCTTTGGGTCAGCCTTCTGGCTGTCCCAGGGACACCTGGCATCATCTGAGGATGTGGTGAGTCAATCCCAGCCATCCATTTGGCTTGGGGGCGTTTGAATAGGGGGAAAAGGCCCTAATGCCTCATACTCTAACCCTAACTCTCTCTCTCTCTCTCTACTCAAGCCCTCTCAAGCCCAGCCCCCTGTTCCATTGAGCTCCCCAGACATCTCTCAACACTCTCCCACCGAAATCCCTCCGGTCAAAGCCCTTTTCCGGTGAGATCCCGGCGACCCTAGCTTAAATCCGTTCAAGGGAAGCTAGCAATCGATCCAGGAGCTTTCAAGCCGTGGACTCTTCTACAAAAAGGAGCGTGGACAGTCTACAAGTGCAACAAATCCATAAACGGTCTAATCCGTCCAAAATCAAGGTGAAAAACTCAAACCCTAGTTCTAGGGAGACTAGTTTAATTAGCTTTTTATTAAGCTCATTTTAAGTAAAATAAAATACTCTCCATTGATTCTCTTCACCTAGGGAATCTAAGTTTAAAATTTTAACTCATTTGATTCACTGGATCGAGAGAACAAGTCAAAGAATGGGTTCTAGGGCTCAGTTCGCTGGCTGCATGAACTGAGCCCTATTTGGTCCGTTGATCTCTCGATCAACGGATCTGATCGCGCCGTTCCACCCATTGATCAAGCATGTACTCGATCCCCTGGCTCAAGCTGCGGATCCGGCTCGATCCTGGCCGCCCGTTCAAAACCGCGGGATGAACTCTCCGCTGTTGGATCTTGCTCAATCGGATCAGACGGCGGGATCTGATCCCCGCCATTGAACGACACAGGCATTCGATCGAACGGTCCACAGTGCCTGCTGACGTGGTTAAGTGAACCGTGTCCCGCGGTCTGCAACCGACGAGTGTATGACCGCCGCCTTCCACGTGGCATCCCGCCGTCGCCGCGTTTTGGCTGGTCGAATCAGTACACGCCACTTGTCCCACTAACAGCCACCGATTTAATTAAATGAGTTTAATTTAAAATTAAAGCTATTTAATTACAGAAACTTTGAAAATTAATTAAAAATTATTTATAAATCCAAAAATTAATTTTAAAATATCAAAATCTTCAGAATTTTAAAACCTTTCAAATGAAATTAAAATTACTTTGAAATATCTAATATATATTAAATAATTTCAAAATATTTAATGTTTAATGTTTTTAATTAATAATTAATCAAAATAAGTCAAATTAATTAATAATTTCAAAATAATTTATTTTGAAATTCATTTCAGATTATAAAAAAATATTTTAAAATATAATATTTCAATTAACCCATTAATATTTTAAGATATTTTAGTTTCTTTAAAACTATTTAGTTAATTAAATAGTAAATTCATATTTAAACACTAAATTAAATATTGACTAAGATTTAATCTCTAATTTCAGAATATTTTATATAAATTAGAGGATCTCTCAAATTAAAATTATTATTATTTTAATTATCTTATTTTAAACCATATATTTATATATTTAAGTATACATATGTATTATGAAATTTATTTTAAAATTATATTTACTTAGATAATTAAATCATGAGAGATCCTTTGAAATTTTAAACTTTGATTAAGCATACTTGAACAAAATTAATGGGGAATGGTGGTTAATTAATTAGCAATTATTTTAATTGTTCATTGGTTAACCCCTTAACTAATCAAATTTTATCTTGTTAATTGCATGCTTAAGGTGCACACACCACCTAGCCTAGGCTCTCCTAGATCTAAGGACTTGTTTGCTTGCTATTGTGTATGTATGCCATGTTTACTCAAAGGGTTAGAGGAACTTTGATTTGAACCTATTCAAAAATTAGTGACACAATTAAGGACAATAATTAGGGACTTTGATTAGAAAACTTAGAAAATTTATTGTGCTTAGAATTGACATCCTTTTGACTTGAAATTTGAACCATTTAAACTTAGTGACATTCTCAGCCTTAGACATTTTTTTTATTGATTTTTGAAATCATTAATACCATTAATTAATTTTCTAAGTCTTAAACCCTTAATTGAGCCTCTAAACTTCCAAAAATTGTAATAAATCCAATTTAAATCCAAAAAAATATATATAACCCTCAAACTGACCAGAATCCAGTCCTTAATCCATGATAATTAAAAGCCCCTTGATTTGACAGCAATTTAAACCCTAATTTAATTTTAAGTGAAAATCAATATTTAATTAAGATAATTAATTAATTATTATTAAAAATTCCAAAATTTTCCCAAACACTTGGGAATCTCTCCTTAGGTCATTTCTGACCTTTGGAGTTGATTTCAAGGAGTTTGGGATTCATTTGGAGGAAAATCACAAAAGAGGCCTTCTAATTAAGAAATTCCCAAAATTCATTAAATACCCAACTTCAATAATTCATAACTAATTCCAGAAAAATCCAAATCACCCAAACTCACTTGCATTCAACTCACAATAACTCCTAATATTTATTAAAAATATTATATTCCAGAAATCTGTAATATTCAAAAAGTCAATAAATTGGTCAAACCATAGTTCAAAACTAGTTCAAAACTTCAAACCTTCGTAATAAAATGTAGAAAAATCCGATTTCAACGTACTTACTTCTAACTGATCGTAGTAAGGTCTAGTATTTTAATAAAATGCTACTATCCAGAATTTAACCTTAATCAAAAAGTCAATTTTAAACCCTTAATTAAATCATTAAAATATTCTAAAATATTCATAAAACTCAAAATTATTCTAAAACTCCAGAAAATGTTAGCTTAATGTTTAAACATTCATCAAACTTCTTAAAACACAACAACCATCCTAAAGATGAAGTTTATTGGCTGGACTACTCCGGGCTGCGGGGCTAAGTGTCCTAAGGAGGCTGGTTCCTCGAGCCTGGTGGCACAACGCCACGAATGGATTCCAAGGGATGTTAAACCTTAAAAATAGATTAATCATTAATTATCTAATATTTTAAAACTTCTAATTTAACTACATTAATTTGGTTTATCGGCTGGACTACTCCGGGCTGCGGGGCTAAGTGTCCTAAGGAGGTTGGTTCCTCGAGCCTGGTGGCACAGCGCCACGAATCAATTAATGGCAAACTTAAATTAATCAACTTCAAAAATCAGTAACTAACTTTTTTTTTTAATTAAACCACTCCTTTAATTCCAACCAATTTAAATAACTTAATCAACCCCGATTGTTACTGGGTAACCCAGGCCTACGAGGCTATTAGCTTAGCCCCAAGGAAGGTGAAATAAACTTCACGGCCTCGGTGTGAAACAAAGGTAGCAATCAATTAACTTTTAAAACATGTTTAATTAAAATTCTTAATTCATTAATATTTAAATTTTAATCTAAACCCCCTTCTAAGCCTTAACAAATCCAAACTTTTAGACAACATTAACTAATCACCTACTTTAGGATCTATCCCAGCCACACGACCTTTCTCACACACTTTAGATGATGTGCTAGGACAACCAACTCTAGATCTAGGTTAGGCCGGTGTTTACTTTACTGCTGTGTGCCAGATTTTTTGTAGTTTTCACTACATGTTGTGGATGAAATTGCTTTGCTGTGTCTGCTTACTTTTTCTGTACTCTGTGGATGGATTGATGTGTTTGGCGACTAGATTACCCTTAGGTTAGGTACGATCTGGATGTTGACACAGTTTTCTGCAGGTGGCCACGCTCATGCAGGGCAATATAAAAAGGGGGCAAATCAAAAAAATGCATAAATATTATAAACTCTTTGCACAGGTGCTTCAGCTGCTAAAGCCCCCAAATCATAAAAAGAGCGTGGCCAGTGTGTTTACTTTCTTTTCTGCTCATATACAACTGCTTGGGAATAACTGCTTTTTATATATTAATTGCTTAGGATAACCCTGCAGGTGAGTCTAGATTTTTTTTTGATATCAATGTAATTTGTGTAAGTGTCAAGTGTTGTGAAAGTTGATTTTGAGTTGGGATGCATAGATCCAAAGCTTGGATTCCAAAGAGGAAAGGATACCCCTTTAGGGAACACTCCTTTTCCATTTGGAAATCCTAAATTTGGATCATATTTTTTCCTTACCCAAAGAGGAAAGAGTGGCCTTCCCCTTAAAGGAAGTGCCCTCTCATCCATTTGGGTAATCCACTACGAAGATTCCAAGAAGATTGAAGAAAAGGAGTCCAAAGAAGAATGAGATTGAAGATCTGAAGATTTGAAGATTGAGAGTATCCCACTCAAAATAACTTGCGTCATTACTAGGTTTAGAATCCGGGTTGTTGTCAGTGGTGCCCGGCCACTTTACTTTCTGTAATATTCTGGTTTGTAATAAGCAAGGCAATTCTGCCATATGGACAGTTATTAATTAATTTGTATTTGATGTGATGATTTGATTGCCTTTAGGATTACTTGTTTTTACTAGTTTTTTTGGCGATTGCATGCCGCTCTTTGTTTTCGTCTGGATACGCGAGACTCGTGAGGGTGTGAAACTTTTCTACTCATAATTTTAAAAGTCTAAAATTTTAGTGAGTCTAAATAACATAGAAAGATAACGAATCTAGGGAATTAGCCGGGGATCGCCCCCGGGGTCGCATGTATATTTTTGCATTCTTCTTTCCTTGTTTTAGACCCTTCCCCGCCTGCGGGTAGAGTCCTGGATAGTCTGACCTATGAGGACGAGGTGCCGGACCTGGGGAAGTCCAGTCTTCTAAAAAATTATTTTATAAGCCTGTTTTTAAAATTTCAAGCATATTTGATTTGAGGTTGTTAACCAGCATGCATTGCATTAGATACAAATTAAAGAGTCAAAATTTTAATTTCATAGTCCTTAGCATTTTAGTACCCAACATAAGTCAAAGGGCCAATTAGGAGAATCTCTAGATGTCGGCCCCAACTCTCCAAAACTTTAATTACAACGTCCCTACCACTCTTTCATAAAAAGACCTGGATTCATGTATTTTAAATCGATTAGGTGGTTAGCTGGCTCCCCAATCCAGGCCGGGGTAAGTCCAGATCTTGCACTGCATTAGTTAGGATCGGACGACTGTGGTCCAGTGTCCAAAATAGATTTAGGTTCTGGGGCAGATCTTTGATTATAAGACCCCAAGTTTCGGGAATATAGTCCTAAATTTCTAATAAAATACTTAACTCTAATTAAAGCTTCATTTCAATTCTAAAACATAAAGCCCAACACTTAGATTAAGTTGGGACACTTCCGGATGGTTCTAGAATCTCAAGTGTCCCCTACCTCTCCTCCTTTAACTCCGTTAATAACTGCTCAATTTTGATCCATTTCCTTTTGATTTTCCAATAACTCTACTCATACTTTGATATCACTCCTAGAAACTCTAACAGAATTCTGCCACCATTTTAATCGGGAGTTTTCGTAGGAGGTTTTTGTCTCCCTACGATGTAATTAACTACGAGGGCTTGCGCTCGTAGGAGATTTGGAACCACACACACCTGATTTTAAAAAATTAATTTCTAAAATTTTATTAGACTTCCTTGGGAAAAGTTAAGTAATGATCGTCATAGTTGCATTAGAAGGATTATCGTAGAATGGTCTCATTTCCCTTTGGGGAGATACACCCTTCTTCGATAAGGCTTTGGATGTGAATGCGACGATCATGTTTCTTGAATATTGTAATTGGGTACTTAGTTGAACTATACTATGTCCCCTCGGGGCCATATAGAGTTCTCCTTAGAACCCGATCATAACATTCAAGATGCGTTTACATAATTCTAAATCTGAACACCATTATGAAAGTTTATTTTCGTCTTTCGGGGTGATATATTCTTTCTAACGAATTGATTCGATCTTAGAATTAGAACTCAACCTTAATCTTAAAATTCCCAAAGGAAACTAATATTTTTCAAAACCTGTTTCCAAAATTCCACCAACATAAGCTTCCACATACGACAGTCAATCAATTGTAAAAAAGTAGACATGTGAGTTTTCAAAAAATCAAAAGGAAGAATATCAAACAAAGGTGGTCATGTTATAGAATATCCTTCCATTGCATTACGATTACCGTTGTTAGGCATGGATACAAATTCAAAAAGTTTTCAAACTTAATTTTATGAATCCCGCTCTGATACCACTTGAAAGTTCGTTAGGGATGTTAAGCCTTAAGAATTAGCCCGAGGCTAACCAAGAGGGGGAGTGAATTGATATTTTAAAAAATTTTCTTACAATCAAAACACAATCACAAACCAAAATCACCACATAAATCAAGTGCAAAAAATAAATGCTGAAATAAAATAAAGAAGGATTACACTGGATTTTTGGTGGTTCTGCCAAACCTTGACCTACGTCCACTCTTCGAAGGCACCCTTCGAGTATTGCACTAACTAAGTGACTCTCCTTTTTCTCCCACAGTAAGGCAGAGAAGCCCTCCCTAAATCTCCTTTCCACTAACCCCGGTGAGGTAGAGAACCCAACTCCTTTTGATTCCTCTTGAAGTAGGCAGAGAACCTAACTTCTTTTGCTTCCTCTTGAAGTAGGCAGAGAAACCAACTCCTTTTGCTTCCTCCTGAAGCAGGCAGAGAACCATTGCTGAAGCTTACCTCTCTTGAACTCCCAAGGACAAGGACGAAGATTGGAGAAGACACCTTGGAACCTTGCTTGGAGCAACCTTTGTGAATCCCTCTTACAAACTCCCCCTCACAAGTTCCTCCCTCTCTCTCTTTCTCTCTCCCTCTCCTCTTGGATCTCTTAGGTCAAGATAACAACTAAAGGCCCTTTTACATGAGAAAATTTGGGTCCTTTAAATAGAATTTCAAGAACCAACATTATCGTCCAGGATAATATTTTTATCGTCCTGTACGGTCAGTTCAAATTAAGCTCAATCGGCCAGGACTATTTTGGACGATCAGAAGAAAATTGGTTACATCATCCAGACTGATACAATATCATCCTGATCGATTAGTTCAAATCCGAGTACAATCGTCATGAACATCGCTCTGAATAGAGTTGAAAGTTTGTTAGGGATGTTAGGCCCTTATGAACTGGCCCATGGCTAACTAAGAGGGGGGGTGAATTGGTATTTTTAAAAAATCTTTAAACCAAAGACCAATAAAGCTCAAACAAAAATCGCCACAGAAAAATAAGTGCGAAAAAATTAAGTGTAGAAGAAAGAAAAAGAACACAAGGGTTTATAGTGGTTCGGTCAACTCGACCTTAGTCCGCTCCCCGGAGGCGCCCTCCGAGTATTGCACTTCCAGAGAGACTCTCCTTTTGCTCCCACAGCAAGGCGGAGAAGCCCTTACAAAAAACCTCATTTTTTCCACCCCCGACATGGAAGAGAACCCAACTCCTTTTGCTTCCTCGTAAAGCAGGCAGAGAACCTCGATCAATCACTGAAGCTTACCTCTCCCAACCCTTCCAAGGACAAGAGACTCTAATGGAAGAAGAAGTGGAATGATGCTTGGAGCAACCCTTGTAAATCTCTCTCACAAGCTCCCCCTCATAAGATCCTCTCTCTCCCTCTCCTCTCACTCTCTCTATCTCCTCTAGGCTTTCTTAGGTCAAGACAGTAGCAAAATATTATTCAAAATGTTGAACAATAGCCCTTAAATAAAAGAGCTTCAAAATAGCTCATTAATTACAAGTTGCCGACATTATCGTCTAGGACGATAGTAATATTGTCCATACGATCAGTGCAATTTGAGCCTAATCAGCCAGGACGATCTGGGATGAATAGAAGAAAGTTGTTCCTATTGTTCAGGATGATCATTAATTATCCTGTACGATTAGTTCAAATCACAGACTATCGGCCACGCAATCGCTCTGAAAAGAGTTCTGGACGATTCCAAAATGGCTTGATCATTCAGGCTGATCTCACGATCGTCCCATACTATTAGTTCAAATCAGAGGAAAATCGTTCAGAGCATCACTTGGAATTTGAGCTGGTCCATCTTGATCGGTAAGACCATCGCCTGTAATTTGAGCTGTCTGATATTTATCGTCCAGGAGAAACTAAGGTTTTTTAACTGATTGTCCCGGTCGATCTTGCGATCATCCAGGATGATATGATCGTATCAATTATCCTTAATTGTTTTCCTTAATTACCAGATCAATTTAGGAATAATTGTATCAAATCATCCAGGATGATACAAGATCATCCTATCCGATTGCCAAAAATAAAGAATGCCTAAATAGATCATGGCGGCTGATTCTATCTATTTTAAGCCTATCGTCCTGACCGATACATATATCGTCCAGGCCGATCGACTAATGACAGCTGTCTTAACTAAAATGACTTATTAGGGTTTCTATTTTGAACCCTATCATCCAGGATAATAATAATATCGTCCAGGATGATGTGAGTAAAAATAGAAATTCTAAGTGAGATAGAAAAAATCACTCAAGTGTGTGTGTGTAGGGTTACTTAGCATCAGAACACTTGAATGGTTACAATTGACTCAAGAAAGGGATAAAGAAAATTACAGATTGACTCAGACCTAGTTTACCTAATCTTGAGCTGGTTCTGATTTCCGTCTGATCTTGTGGCCCTAAAATGTTAGCAAAAAAGGCATTCTTAGAGAAATAAGAGTGTTTGCTAGCATCAAAATCATAATCCATGAGAACCAGATTTGCTACAAGAGTCTGGCCGATGTCAATCATCCAGGACATCATCCCAGCCGATTCATGATCGGCCTGGCCGATGTGATCGTATCAATCAACCTTAATTACTTTCCATAATTGCTAGATTAATTTAGGCATATTTATGCTATATTGTCAAGGACGATATAATGGATCATCCTAGCCGATGTCCAAAAATAAATTTTACCTAAATAGATCTAGCGGCTGATTCTTTCTGATTAGGACGATATGCTTAATGACGGCTGCCTTAACCAGGATGCCCTAATTAGAGTTTTGGTTTTTAGTCAGATCATCCTGGCCGATATGAACATCAACCAGGCTGATGTACTCAAAATAAAAAAATATAAAAAATTCCTCAAGTGTGTGTGTGCAATGTTACTTAGCATCAGGAACCACTTTAATAATTGTCTCAAGAAAAGGAAAATATTACAAATTGAGTTAAACTAAATCTACCCAATCTTGAGTTTGTCTTGAGTTGCGCTCGATCTTGTGGACCTGAAAATTTAGTAGGCAAGGCAATCGTAGAAAAATATGAATATTTGTCATCATCAAAAGTCTAATTAATAATCTTAGATTTGCAACATAATTGTCAATTCTTAGGACATTTTTATATGAAAGATAAGAGAAATCATTCAAAAAACTAAAAAAAGTACAATTGGAATATACTCCGATCATATAATATGATCGACGATCATCTGTACAAATAGTTCAAAAAGCCATGTATGATCCTATATGAACCTGATTTCATACTCTATCAGTTGTCTGTATGAACTCATATCGTACTATACAAATGGTTCAAAACTGAACTAATTCGTCCAGTGCGATTCTGTGCAAACCTCATTCCGTGCACTGTCAATCATATATATAAAACTCCACTTCATATAATATGAACTGTTTAAACAAATCTTGCTTCATTTTGTTTGAACATGGATGATCCCATTTCGTACATTGTAAGTCATCTATACAAACCAATCTTCGTATAGTATGAACAGATAAAAAAATGATGAGATCATTTGCGACAAACTTTTATGCACCCATTTTATACTCTATGAGTCATATGTACAAAACATTATTGTATTGTATAAATAATTAAAAAATGATGAGTTCATTTGTGAAGAATTGGTACACACTAATTTCATACTATATGAGTGGTATGCACGAACATACATCATACAATACTAATAATACAAATACTTTCCCGGCATGATTTGATTAACTTCAATTTGGAGGAACTACCATGACAAATCATCCAGTACGATTTAAAATTATACAGTATGATAATTTTTAAAATTTATGTTTGGCTCACTCTCCCAATGTGTGCTATACATTTATCTAATTATAATCACACTCTCTTAGACTCAAGAAAAAAATAGAAACTTTGTTGACTTCATTACATGAAACCTCTAATTTTCTCTGTCTTGAAGTCTTCGACAGTCTAAAATATGATTTATCTTAAATGTTAGTACACAAAAATAATAAAAAAGAAATATATCCAATTTATGTTAAGAGAAATAATAATCATAATAATAATATTTTGGTATTTTTAAAAAATTCATATTATATAAAACTTAATCTTGAAATCTAAGTTGCAACACCTTTTTAACCCTCCTGGTGATGGTAGCAAACCTGAATAGTTTTTGAGTTTGATCGAACAATACAATCCAAGATCATACGGTACCATTAGTTTAGATAACCCTATTAATACTATACTAAGTGTAAAGCATTATATGATCAGTTCAGCTAATTGATCTGACCGTACAGTATGAGATAAAACATCTTCCAATATGATTAGTTTAAATGACTTAGATTATCATCTCATACAATGGGTGGAAAATAACTATCGTCCATGTAGAGATCAGGTTGTATAGTACGATTGGCTCAGATCATAATGTTTGATCTAACTCAATTAATTAATCCAAAATTGTTCCTTAATTACAAGATTTAATTATATCATCCAGTATGATATGTATCGTATTATGCGATTAGCACAATTTTGAATTTTAAAATATTATCTTAATTGTGATTGATGGCTGAGATATTGATTTCAATAGATTTTATCCCATATGATCTAGATCTTACAATATGATTAATTTAAATAGCTTTAATTATAACTATTATCCATTTCAATTATTTTTAAATAGTTGATCGTACAACATGATTTTAATCATACAATATGATTAGTTTAGAAAATTACTCCTAATTTTCTCACTATCTCACTATGTCGAGTGTCTGTGCACGTTCACCAAGTTTTGCATCTACCAACTATATGACATGACTCATGAAATATAAAAATAAATAAAAGCAACAATCTTGACTCTTTAGGACACTTAGCCCTATTCTACTCAGTCTTGAGCTGATCAATTTGTACAGTGTACGGTGGACCTGAAATATTAGTGCACAAGAAAATATATATGCAATAATAATAATAATAGGAGATAACATAGTAAAGAATCCAATAATATTTGTTATCATCAAAATCACAGACTCAAGTCTAGATTTGCAACATATTGTGGCTCTAATCCTCTACATGATAAAAGTTGAGCCAAGATAATAGACTCCAAAATCCTAAGTCTGGAAGACCTCACTTACAGGTATATATCTATTTTTTAGTAATATATTCTAATTCCTTATGACCATAACATTCCATTATAGCTTTCATTAGAACTCTTTTCCAACCTTATGATCACTAGTGATAGGACTAGCATGAAATCATTTGTATGTAGAAAGCAAGTGTTTTTTTCTTAAATTGTTCTCCATGAGCACCATTATTTATCCAACACAAGAGTCAAACTGCATGATGTCTACAAAAGCCTAAATTACAACTAGATTAGTGTTAATTTAAACTTGAAATAGCCCACTTAATCTTAACTAGCTCCTTGTCAGCACCATGGTATTGAATGCAAATGTTATACAACACATCCTTTGATATAATATTATCCTACAAGCTAAATATATTATCAACTTCATCCCTTACTCTCTATAATCATCTTTTATACTATGACCTGCACCAAATTTAATGTTGCAGATATGATAGTCTGCTATATTAAAAATTTATCTACCATTAGAATCCCTAGGACATATAGAAAGCAAAATCTAGCCATATGGCACGTAATTGTCTACATAGTCAAAGCCAAATATAAAAACTCACATACCCACACCACCATACAACTTACCTTATTATTTCACTAACCATTTATTTCATCTCATATATAGTGATAGGCATAATCATACACATATTGAGCAAGAAGAAGAGGAAGAAGTAGGGGAATCCCCTCAGAGTATTCTCTCAAGCATCACCATAGGCACATCAGGCGCTACACTACCCACATGAAACATATATTGAGTAGTTTAGTATATTGGAGCACAAAGTAGACACACACATCCACTAGTCCAACAAATATTAGGAGATGAATCATTAATAATATCAGGAGGATCAAGAATGGCTTTAGGTGAAATTATCCTTTTCTCAGTATCTATTTTTAATAAACACCACCACCACATGATTAGGGTTCTTTTGACTACTAGTTTTAATTTACTTTTTGTGTTATTGTACTTCATTGTCATTTTTTGAGATTTCAAAAGTGGGGGAAGTCTATTTTGTGTTGATTTTCTTAATGTTTGCTTTCTTTTTTTACTTTCTTATTGTATGTATCTTTTTTTTTACTTTCTTTGTACTTGATAATGGTAGTATATAGTATTGGTCTTGATAATGGTAGTATATAGTATTGGTCTTTCTTTGCAACTTTGTTATAATTAATAAAAAATAATCTTTTTCATTTCATAATTTGATTTTTTTACTCTCATATTAAATTTATTGGAAGCATATAAATAGGGGGAGAGGATTACTTTTTAAGCAACGCATGAAATGCACCTCATTTTTTTCATTTAAAAAAAATTAATTGAAATATTTTCCATCATCAAAAGGTGGAGATTGTCGGATCTCATGAGCTTGGTGCACCCTCATGTTTTGATGATAATAAATATTATTGGTTAAGCTAATCTAAAACTTCAAGTATTGTATGAAAGTTATGCTTTTTACACTAACATTTGACATGATGATTTATTATTTTTGTTGTTGTATAAATCCTAGTTCTGCACAAGTGCACATGTCATGTTAAGGAGTATTGCTCCCATAGGGATTTGAATTACCTTAAGTTCACTCTATTATACGTATGTTAATCATAAAATAAATTTTACCAATAGAAAATTAAGGGCATGCTACTAAAAAACCATCAACTAGATTTTGAAATTTAAAATATTATTTTAAATTTTTAAAGTTTGATTTTTTATAAATGTTATTATAATCATAACATAATTACTCCTTATCTCTATCAAGCTCATTGGAGTGTCTAATTAAGATTTCTCTTAACTATAGTGATTATATCTTCTTAAGACTCCAAGATTTTATCCACCACATATCTATGCATGTTAAAATTTCCCTTTAATTTCCCCTATTTGTTCTAATATTCCTCTATTGAAGCTGTGTATCACACTAAGTTTTAAATTTATGCAAGACCTATACAAAAACTAAATTCAGCAAGTATGAATTAAAAAATAATTAAAATTTATACATTTCAAATCTAATCATAAGAAAATAAAGTTTTAACATATCATAAGCCCAGAGTTATGATTTAGCTAGCCATAGAAATTACAATAATTAAAAAACCATTCATTTCAAGCAAAAAAATAATACAATAGGTAGATTAAGGAAAAAGAGTACATGGAAGTTTTTTATGAATAACTTACAAACTCTCTTACCTTGGTATTGACTTCATAGGATTTCTCTCCCTCTATCTCCCTCACTAAACTATGAAAGTTCACTGATGCCACTTGAAAGATTGTCAGGGATGTTAAGCCCTTGTGAACTAGCGGAAGGCTAACCAAGTGGGAGGGGGGTGAATTAGTGTTTTAAAAATTCTTTAAACAAAATCACAAACACAACCAGAACCAACAATCACCACAAGAAAATTAAAGTATGATAATTAAATGCGAAAAATATAATAAGAAAGAACACACCAGATTTTATAGTGGTTCGGTCAACTTGACCTATATCCACTCCCTGAAGCATCTCCTCTTTTTATTGCCCTAATTTTAGTGTTTCTCCTTTTGCCCCTATATCATGGCAGGGAAGCCCATACAAAAATGCCTTTCCACTGACCCCGGTGAGGTAGAGAACCCAACTCTTTTTGCTTCCTCCTGAAGCAGGCAGAGAACCCAACTCCTTTTACTTCCTCCTTAAGCAGGCAGATAACCATACTCCTTTTAATTCCTCCTAAAGTAGGTAGAGAACCTTGATTAGTTATTTAAGTAAACCTCTCTCAAACCTCCAAGAAACTAGGATGACGACCAGAGAAGATGACTCGGATCCTTGCTTGAAGTAACCTTAATAAAACCCTTCACAAGATTCTCTCTCTCTCTCCCTTATTCTCCCTCTCCTATTGGCTCTCTTAGGTCAGGATAGTAGCAAAAGATGTCCTCTTAAGAAAATAAGAGATCTTAATTAGAAGGGCTTTAAATTTGTCCTAATTTTTAACTAATCATAAAAGATCGTATAGGACGGTCGACCTGTATGATCAGTTCAAATTCAGCTCAATCAGCCAGGACGATTTGGGAGAGTCTGGATGATTAGAAGGTTCCTTTATTTAGATTGTCCATGATGGTAGGATATCATCATTTATGATTACTTCAAGTCGTTAAATATCGTCCAGACCATCGCCCTAGATGGATGTCTGGATGATAGAAAAATAACTAGATCATCAAGGATAATCTCACGATCATTCAGGCTGATTGGTATAAAATGACAAATATCCCCCAGAACATCGCCCTCGATTCATGTTTGAATGATGAAAAATAACTGATCGTCCAGGTCATTTTTGGATCATCCCGAATGATTAGTTCAATTTAGTACATATCATCCAGAGCATCATTCTGATCATCCAGCAAGAACCAATGGTTTGTTTAACTGATTGTTCAAGATGATCCTGTGATCATCCAGGATGATATAATCGAGAAATCAAACCTTAATTGATTTCTTTAATTACCAGATTAATTTAAGCATAATTTCACTGCATCATTTAGGATGATATATTGGATGATGTCCAAAAATAAAATATGCCTAATTAGATCTAGCGGCTAATTCTTTCTGATTTGAGACTATCCTCCCGGACGATGCTAATATCATCCAGGACAATTTACTTAATTGTGTCTGCCTTAACTAGGATGCCCTAATTAGAGTTTCTATTTTTAACCGATCGTCCTAAATGATTTGATCAAAAACAAAAAAACTCTAAAATAGTAAGAATTGTTTCCCTAAGTGTGTGTGTGTGTGCTTGGTTACTTAGCATCAGGACCCATATTATTATAATAGACTCAAGAAAAGGTAAAAGATACTTGATATACATTACAAGCTAACTCAATCTTAATATACCTAATCTTGAGCTAGTTTGATTTTCAATTTGATCTTGTGGACCTGAAACATTAGTAGGCAAAGGTAGTCATAGAAAAATAGAGGTAATAAAAATATTTGGTATCATCAAAATTATAATTTTTGAATCCAGATTCACAACAATCTACCCGTTTTGATGTAATAAATAATAAAAAATAAATAAAATATGAACAGAAGTAAAATAGTATGATAGAATAACTCTAATTACGCACTACTCCCCCTTTTGACATCACAAAAAAGAGAAGAAAACCAGAAAAGAAAAATAGAATACAAGACCAAAAGAAGATTGAAATATTTTTTTTATTAATCAAATCACGAATATGATAAATTCTCCATGTGATTGAAATTAAAAATTTGTTAGAATAAAGAGTTAACATCGTTTGAAATCCAAAAAAATATAAAATAGCCAATCCTGTTAGCCCTAACTCGAACTTCGCTAAGGGTAAACCGTCTTTTGAAAACAAAAGACCTAACTCATAAAAACTAATTGGATAGGAAAAAGAGATCCGTCTAATACTTGGTTCCAAAAAAATATCTTATAAAATAGTATAACAAAGTAATTAGTAATAATCATGAATTTTGAACACAAGTCCTTGCATATAAAGTGACACATGAATTCTTCTAAGATTTAAAGTTTGAAAGATAAGAAAGGTTGCTTTTGGTAGCTCATTTTATGCCTCTTGTTATTTATGGTTCACTTTT